>CAUYON010158901.1:0-11870 GCA_963573935.1 Arctocebus calabarensis | reverse complement strand
ATTATTCTTAAATGTGAAGAATAACATTGTAGTGGCTAAAAAAGCACTTCTTTCAAAAAAATCAAATTGTGAGGTATTTTCCTCTTTCCTTAAAAAAAAATGTTCACAACAAAACAAGCTTTTTTTTTTTTTTTTTTTTTTTAGACAGAGCCTCAAACTGTCACCCTGGGTAGAGTGCTGTAGCATCACAATTCACAGCAACCTCCAATTCCTGGGCTCAAGCGAGTCTCCTGCCTCCGCCTCCCAAGTACCTTGGACTACAGGCGCCCGCCTCAACGCCTGGCCATTTTTTGGTTGCAACCGTCATTGTTTGGTGGGCCCAGGCTGGATTCGAACCCGCCAGCTCAGGTGTACATGGGTGGCGCCTCAGCCTGTTGAGCCACAGGCGCCGAGCTGGGAAATACTTTTAAACTTTAAAAATTTGCTGCCAAATTATTTGCTATCATACTTTCTATTCATTTCCAAATGATTTTGAATTGTGGCAGAATGATCATTTGCACACACCTGTAATTGGTATTTTTAAAAAAAAAAACTCTGATTCCATCTGTGTCCTTTTATTACTTCTGTTGAAAAAGGTTTGTTTTTTTTTTTTGAGACAGAGCCTCAAGCTGTCACCCTGGGTAGAGTGCTGTGACATCACAGCTCACAGCAACCTCTAATTCCTGGGCTCAAGTGAGTCTCCTGCCTCCGCCTCCCAAGTAGCTGGGACTACAGGCGCCCGCCACAACACCTGGCCATTTTTTGGTTGCAGCCATCATTGTTGTTTGGCGGGGCTTGGGCTGGATTCGAACCCGCCAGCTCAGGTGTACGAGCCTGGCGCCTTAGCCCGTTGAGCCACAGGTGCCGAGCTGAAAAAGGTTTTAGTTTAAAGTAGTATCGCTCTGTGATGGGTTGGCTTTTAGGGTTCTGTATTGTACAGTTTGCCTCACTTTAAGGGATCAGGTTTTCTCCTAGAATTTGGAGCTTTAGATTGATTCAAAAAGTGAGGAATGAGTCAAGTAGTAAAGTAGTATCGCTGAAATAAACATATATTGCTGTTTTTGGTATACTAACCTTTTGTCCCTTTCTACTTCGCTTTCTTCTGTCTTCATTTATCAGCAGCCTCTGTTCCTCCATGGAGAGCTTTGCATTATTATTCTTAAAATTTTACTAAGCACTTAATCTAATCAACAACAGAATTAAATAATATGCTTCCTACATATTCCTATGTGCCACGGGTGAAAGAGTGTTTACTGTCATGTACAACTGTGTCTTCTGGAGTTCTGATGTAAAATAACTTTCTCCTCTCCCTTCCTGATGGCCTCTCTCAAACCTCAGGGTCAGTCCCCAGCACTTAGTTCCCTGGCTGCCCTCTGCCTTTTTTTGTAGTTCCAGAATATTCAACCTCTTTGTGTAGTCCCCAAGGAAAGAAAGGGAGGAGACTTGGCAAAGTGATGGATGTGGAAAGAAAAAAAACCCCACTCATTTACTATCCCAGAGTGCTGTAAGATGAATGTCCATTAGCTTAACCACTTAACACTCCATCATCTGAGACCTTAGAAAACCCCAAACAAGAACTAGTTCTTGATTATTAAAAACTAACTGCAAAGGGTGGGGACTTGAGAAAGAAGGCAATGGCAAATGGTTATCTAGCTAGGCTAGGGAAAGAGGTAAGGGAAATAGGCATGCATATCATAAAGACAATTTAGGAGTTCAACTTAAAAAGCAACTTCCAGGTGCTAAAAACGAACACATTCAAGGCAGCTGTCATACATCTGACCCTGGAAATAAGAAGAAACAGAACCACGGGGGGAGCTGGGGCACATCCTTCCCTGACAGAAGTTAGTGGATGGCTAATGGGTGTCCCCACCACCACCACCATCACTGTCCAGCAAACCCACGCGAGCACACATCATCAGAAAGATAACACTTCTAGCCTTCTAATTTACAAAATGGCCCATCTGGGATAGAGGCTTCATTTAACAGGAAATGGGTCACCCTGTTTTAATTTCAATGAAGATTGTCCTCTTTCTTCTGATTGTCCTCAGTAACAATGAATGTTCAATCGCAGGTGAATGAGAATAGGATCATGATTTTTAAAAATGAAAAATACCTTATTTCTTTAATTGTGTTTAACTTGTGTCACGCATCCTGATAGATAAAGCATATTGTGAATTATAATAGATAGTCCTAAGGGTTCAGGATTTCCTTCCTGTAAATGTATTAAAAGATTTGTAACTACTTGGGAAGCTGAATTTTGCATGTCTGCACAAGAACAAAAAATGTAAGCATATTAATTAGTAAATTTCACGAAAGTGGCACCAGAGAAAAACAATAACCCAGGAATGCCATAAAATTAGACAAGAGAAATGGAATTGAGTACCTCTAGGATGATGTGTAATAAAAAATGGTGCTTCTGGCCGGGCGTTGTGGTGGGCGCCTGTGGTCCCAGCTACTTGGGAGGCAGAGGCAAGAGACTCACTTGAGCCCAGGAATTGGAGGTTGCTGTGAGCTGTGATGCCACAGCACTCTATCCAGGGTGACAGCTTGAGGATCTGTCTAAAAAAAAAAAAAAAAAAAAGGTGCTTCTTACCCACCAATCACATGTTAACATTTTATTTTTCAGAGGAATCTTGGCCCTTTTTCTGAACCTTGTTCCCTAGAGCAGCCAGACAAGATTTTTCCGACTCTTGACCCCTTTCAAGGAAAGTGATTTCACTTTGGCCATCCTTCTCCCTTCCTGGTCTTTCTCACTCTGTTGTCAGCAATAACGAGTTTGGATAGTTTTCTGATCAAAATGGTATAATTTGGGGTCGGAAATATGTTCTAAATCTTAGCATCTTAGACACAGGCATTTTTCTCTATCAGGTTTCCATTTGATGGTAATTTCCACCAAATTGTAGAAGATTTGAGAAAGTGAGCTAGGAAAAATACCAGAGATGATGTGAGGAAAGAAATACTGGATCAGGGTTTTTGTATGCCCAAGGATTTTGTTATGTGATTGTTGTATTGTTTTTCCTACAACAAGCTTTGTTTAGTTGGCAAGCCCCCTTAATAAGGAATGTTACGTGCCAATCTTCTTAGACTTTTTATTTCCATGCGTATATGTCCTCAGTAGTTCTCAATTTCTCTTCCTGCATTTGTATGTGTTAAAATATGTCATTGATATTTACCCTCTGGATCGTGGATTATATTGTTGAGCATTACACTATCACATGGGGGAGATGGGTGATGTCTGAGGTCAAGTGCAAACATTTGCATGAAGTGCAAACATTTGCATGACCAGCAGCAACAATGCTCTTTAACATCCTGGTATAGAACAATGATGTTAAACATTGCATATCAATGTTTAACAATATTGTATATTAATGTTTAACTTGATTAATTTGAATCTGCAAATGCCTGAGTCCGTTTCCATGTTATACTTTGCTTGTTTGATTCATTCAAAAAATGAGTGTCGGGTGGTGCCTGTGGCTCAGTGGGTAGGGCGCCCGCCTCATATACCAAGGGTGGCAGGTTCGAACCTGGCCCAGCCAGGTAAAACAGCAGTGGTAACTGCACAAAAAAATAGCCAGGTGTTGTGGCAGGACCTGTAGTCTCAGCTACTTGGGAGGCTGAGGCAAGAGAATCGCTTAATCCCAAGAGTTGGAGGTTGCTGTGAGCTATAACACCACAGTACTCTACTCAGGGCAACATAGTGAGACTCTGTCTAAAAAAAAAAAAAAAAAAAAAATGAGTGTTTACTATGTACCAAGCACGGTTTTAGGTGCTGTGACTATTGCAGGGAGCAGTCAGATAAAAATCTCTGCCTTCATGAGCCTTATGTTCTAGGGTGGTGGAAGACTCCATGCAAAATAAATAAATTGCATGGTATGTTAGAAGGTTTAGATCAAGCTGTTATAACAAAAATACAATAGATCAGGAGGCTTAAAGAAATGAATCTATTTTCTCACAATTCTGGAGGTTGTGAAGCTGAGATCAGGGTGTCAGCATGGTGGGTTCTGGTGAAGGCCCTCTTCCTGGTTTACAGACAGATGGTCTCCATGGCTGGAAGTGGAGAGTGTGAGAGAGCAGTCTCTCCTTTGTCTCTTCCTACAAGGTCACTGGTCCCACCCTGACTTAATCACCTCCCAAAGGCTCTACCTGCTAATGACATAACCTTGGGGGTTAAGACTTCAACCTATGAAGTGGGGGAGGGGAGCAAACATGAAGTCCATAACAGAAGGTGAGCAATGCTATGGAGAAAAACTGCGTAAGGACAGGGTAGCGCCCCCAGGGAATCGGGGGGGGGGGGCAAAATGCAATTAAAATTTCTTTTTTATTATTTTAATTTTTTATTATGTTAATTTTCAATTAAAATCCTAACTGTATACATTTGTGGGGTACAGTGTGATGATTTGATAGCCATCGTGGAATGCGTAAATCAAACTGATTAACATTGTCATCACCTCACTTATTTTTTGTGGTCAGACATTTAAAATTTACTCTTAGTTATTTTGAAATACACCCTTGCAGTGTCGCTTGTAGCTCAGTGGTAGGGCGTTGGCTACATACACCAAGGTTGGTGGGTTTGAACCTGGCGCAGGCCAGCTAAAGCAAGGATGACAGTTGCAACAACAAAAATAAAATAGCTGGGCGTTGTGGGTGATGCCTGTAGTCCCAGCTACTTGGGAGGCTGAGGCAAGAGAATCACTTAAGCCCAGGAGTTGGAGGTTGCTGTGAGCTGTGACGTCATGGCACTCTACCCAGGGCAACAGCTTGAGACTCTGTCTCAAAAAAAAAAAAAAAGAAAAGAAATATACCCCTGCATCCTGCACCTTAGGTCAGATCCCACCAAATGCCTTCCCTCCTCCCATAAACTCCCTCCCCCTTCCTCTCCCTTCTCCTCAGCCCATGCAATTTTAAACGGAATGATAGGGTTGAGCAGGTGACACTGAGCAAAGGGCTGGAGAAAGAGGAGTGAGCAGCGCCTTTATGAGAGGTCTTGCTATTTTGTTTCCCCCTAACAGGATCCTCAGCTAGTTGCCCATCTGAAAGCACTTATGGTTGGCTAAGGTCAATATCAAACTATTATATGTCATTTAAAAATGGCTCTTTATGCCTTGTTATTCCCTTTCTCCTGGCCTTTTGACAGTGTGCATGGGGTTAGTTCCCATATCCACATGCATTCAGGCTCCTTCAGAGACAAAGTCCTCTCCAGGTGGGTTTTCATGAGCACCTCCCCACCCCGAAATTAATTCTGCCGCTGTCCCGCACTGTACTGACTTCTGATGGTTGTATGGGTGACAAGGGTCTCTGATAGAAACCGAGTGGGGGAAGGAGACCAGCCAAGATAGATAAGTATTTATTGCTTTTGTAGCAGAGAAGACCAAGAATGGGGAGTGGCCAACACTTGATTAAAGGCTGTTGTATAATTTGTGTGTATTCTGCATGGCATATTCCAACTCATTCGCCTTCCCACAGTGCTTATTAGCACATTGTGTGCCTCAGTTCTTCTAAGCACATTGTCCCTACAGGAGAGGTCACAATGTCTTCCTATTTTGGGTATCTAGCAATATTTAGGAAAGGATCATTATCCTGGCAGATTTGGGGGTCTTTAGGAGTTGGAGATCTTTTGTATTGATTCTGTAAGTTCTAAAAATCTAGATGCCTTCAATAGGTCACTTGTGACAGATCTGTAAAACTGTCATGATTTTAAATTAGTGTTAATGAATAAACTTAATTCACCACATTAATTATGTACCAAAGACTGCTACAATAATTATCATAAAATTAGAATGCAATGTTTTTATTTTTCAGCTTTACAGTATAAAAATATTGGCCCAAGAAATTACATTTGGTCAACATATATCATTTGATTAAAACTGTGGTTGTTAAGGGGCGGCGCCTGTGGCTCAAGGAGTAGAGCGCCAACCCCATATGCCGGAGGTGGCGGGTTCAAACCCAGCCCCGGCCAAAAACTGCAAAAAACAAAATAAAACTGTGGTGTGGAGAAAATTGTATTTGTTAAGTTAGGAACAGAGCCACACAGGAGGAGGCGAGCAGCAGGCAGGCCAGGGAAGCAGCTTCATCTGAATTTACAGCTGCTCCCATCACTAGCATCATCGCCTGAGTTCCACCTACCACCCCATCCTACCCCTGAGGAAAAATTGTCTTCCAGGAAACCAGTCCTTGGTGCCAGAAAGATTGGGTTTAAACAAATGTGTTTTTTTTCCTTACCCCAGATCAAAAATTCTGAAGTTAAAAAAAAGTAAAATCCAGTGTGATGGCTCGGCGCCTGTGGCTCAAGAGGCTAAGGCACCAGCCACATACCAGAGCTGGCAGGTTCAAATCCAGCTCGGACCACCAAACAACAATGATGGCTGCAACCAAAAAATAGCCGGGCGTTGTGGTAGGCGCCTATAGTCCCAGCTACTTGGGAGGCAGAAACAGGAAAATTGCTTTAGCCTAGGAGTTTGAGGTAGCTGTGAGCTGTGATGCTACAGCACTCTACCCAGGGCGACAGCTGGAGTCTCTGTCTCAAAAAAAAAAAAAAAAATCCAGTGTGATATTTTCTCTCTGCTTTTTTCACTACCCAACAGTATGGCTTTGATTATTTCAAAGTATACTGTAAATTTTTCCTTTTTTTTTGAGACAGAGCCTCAAGTTGTCACCCTGGATAGAGTGCTGTGGCATCACAGCTCACAGCAACCTCCAATTCCTGGGCTTAAGCGAGTCTCTTGCCTCCGCCTCCCAAGAAGCTGGGACTACAGGTGCCCGCCACAACACCTGACCATTTTTTGGTTGCAGCTGTCATTGTTGTTTGGCGGGCCCAGGCTGGATTCAAACCCACCAGCTCAGGTGTACGTGGCTGGCACCTTAGCCCGTTGATCCACAGGCGCCCAGCCCTGTAAATTTTTCAAAAGCTATTCAAAATAAAATTATTTTTAACTGACTTGTATTAAAAAGTTTAATCTCATTTTATTTTTAATATGGAACACTTCACAGATTGTGTGCCATCCTTGCTCAGGGGCAATGTCTCCGTATCATTCAAATTTTAGTACTCCCAAAGTGAGCACTTACTGTTTTTATAAGTCTCTCTCACAGACATGCACACACACACACACACACACATACACACCTCCTACAAAGTGTTAAACTTGTATCAATTTATCAGGTAAAGGAGAAAACTTGAAATGTGACCTTTAGACAGACAAATCCATTCCTCTTATTTTGATGTCATAGGGATATGGTTGAAAAACCATGTGCCAACAGTTTGAGCTCCTAAGAGATGAGCTATATTTAATTCAATCGATGAACTCTAGTTCTTTAGGGAGACACTCTGGGAAGTCTAGCAGGTAATGCTGGCTAATTAGATATGTAACAACCATACTGTAACTATGTAGCGAGTACTATCTGAAGGTGCTACTGTTGTATAGCAGGTGCTTCATAAGATTCTGTTTATTAATCATACTCCTTAATGAGCTTATCTAGAAGACATAGAGTGGGAAAATGGGTGTGTCATGTATGTAACTTTTCTCAAATACATAGAAAAAGCAGAATTTTCTTAATAAAAGTTGGTGATACTTTTCAAAAATTTGGTGACTTGATGGGGAGTAAGAAGAACTATTATTTATATATATCTGGAAACAACTGTTTTCTTTAGAAAGTGGAGAATTGTTTATTCTGTAAATATAGAGTATTTCCTGGCTTTGAACATAGGCATTAGGCCAAGTTAAAGTGTCATATGTAAATCAAGTTTCCATAGGTCAGCCTTCTTAAAATGCAAGCTCAAGGACAAAGTGGTGGTTTAGGAAACGAAAAGGCCATAGGTTTGAGAGTCATACATACCTTAGTTTGTCTTCTTAACTGAGCCTCTGGGTCCTTTGTTTGTTTTTAATACACAAACCAAGAATAATAATATTACCTCCTATGTAGGGTCATGTTGAAGATTAACTACTTTCTTCCTTTCCTTTTCACCCTTCCCTTTCATTTTCCCTTTCCCTTCTCCCCACCTGCTTTCTTTCTTTCTACATTGGGAACCGGAGGGCTGTGGATACCTAACAAAATATTAGAATAGTTAGAAAGTAAATTTTAGCCCAACCTTGGCTTACCCTTTTGGTGTAGAAGCTAGAATTTTTTTTTTACGGTAGAAATTATTCAAGTTGATAAAAGGAGTTGTATTTTGTGTTGTTCCTTTTCCCTGTTTTATGCTTGCACTGTTTTCTTCTGTCTCTTTTTTTTTTCCTTCTGAGAGAATGTCTTACTCTGTTGACCTGAGCAGAGTGTAGAGAATCTTAACATCATAGCTCACAGCAACAATAAACTCTTGGGCTCAAGTGATTGTCTTGCCTCAGCCTCCAAAGTAGCTGGGGCTACAGGTGCCCACCAGTACTCCAGCTGTTTTGTTTGTTTGTTTGTTTGTTTGTTTGTTTCCCATCTATGTTTAGTAGAGACAGGGTCTTGCTCTTGCTCAGGGTGGTCAGGCTATCCACCGGCCTCCGCCTCCCAGAGTGCTAGGATTAAGGCCTGAGCCACTGCACCCAGCTGGTTACCCTCTTCTGATTCCACTTTTCTGTCCTGATCCCTCACATTTTGAAACCTCTCCTGAATTAACTTCACAAGGTCCTTCAAATGCCTATCTATAAATACCAGTGGATATTCCTTTAAAATTGTAGGCACTACCTTTAGCCTTTGTCCCTGCTCCATGGCACATACTTTAGTTTAGTTCTGTAGAAAATGCTCTGTACCACACACAAAGATTTTAATTAAAAATTCCAATAATCTTCTGCCCAAACTGCTTTTATTGCAAGTAAAAAAATTCCAATAATCACCCTCCTGCATGTTAATATTGTGTGGAGGAGGAAAACCTTTTCTCCTGCCCTTTTATGCACCTTGGGGCTGTGAATTAAACTAACAAAAGATAGGTTAACAGGAGAAAAGGCATGCACATTTTATGGATGTTAATCTTCATTTCTGTGAACAAGGGCTTCATAAAAAAAGAAGTGAAAACCTCAAGAGGCAGTTAGACCTCTGGCTTATATACTCTGGTATTTTAACAAAGGGCAATAAATTGTGGAACTGACTAGACAAAGGAAAGGAGGTTTGGACTCCTAGGACAGTAAACTGTGGGAAGGTGACTAGGAAATATATGGTAGATTAGGTTTGTTACACAGGGGCATCTCTGTAGGGTCCTCAGGGTTTTTTTGTTTGTTTGTTTGTTTGTTTTTGTAGAGACAGAGTCTCACTTTATCGCCCTGGGTAGAGTGCTGTGGCATCACAGCTCACAGCAACCTCCAGCTCCTGGACTTAAGCGATTCTCTTGCCTCAGCCTCCCGAGTAGCTGGGACTACAGGCGCCTGCCACAGTGCCGGGCTATTTTTTTGTTTTGCAGTTCGGCCGAGGCTGGGCTTGAACCCACCACCTTCGGTATATGGGACCGGCGCCCTACTTGCTGAGCCACAGGAGCCGCCAGGGTCCTCCGGGTTTAAGAGTCTTCTCTTCCTGACATGTAAGAGGGACACATTTAGAAACGGAAATTTTCTGCATAGAAGAGAAATATATGCTCTGATTTAGGCAGAAGGGAGAAGACAGAAAGCTTCTCTTTTGTTTCTCTTTTGTCTGCTGTTTCTTTTCTTTTTTTTTTTTTTGAGACAGAGCCTCAAGCTGTCACCCTGGATAGAGTGCGGTGGCATCACAGCTCACAGCAACCTCCAATTCCTGGGCTCAAGCGAGTCTCCTGCCCCTGCCTCTCAAGTAGCTGGGACTACAGGCACCCGCCACAACGCCCGCCCATTTATTTGATTGCAGCTGTCATTGTTGTTTGGTGGGCCTGGGCTGGATTCAAACCCCCAGCTCAGGTGTTCGTGGCTGGTGCCTTACCCCGTTGAGCCACAGGCACCGAGCTAGGTCTGCTGTTTCTTAATAGCCTTAAGTAATCCTTATGCCAAAGTGACATATTTTGAACTGACGTATTCTGATCTCTTCAAGTATAATAGTTGGGAAAGCCATATAGTTTAATAAAAATATAAAAGGTAAATATGTATTTAAATATAGTCATGGCTGAAGGCATATACAGACATAGCTGTGTTAAGTATTTATCCGTTCAGTCACCACTGCTTTGACCCAGCAAGCATACCCCTTTGTATCACCCTCTTTGAATTTGTTTTGTTCACATGGCGATTATATTTTTGTGGAGACAGGGTCTCCCTATCTTGCCCAGTCTGGTCTCAAACTCCTGGCCTCGAGCAATCCTCCCACCTCAAGCTCCCAAAGTGCTGGGATTACAGGCATGAGCCACTGTGCACAGCTTAATTATTTTATTGGTTTACAAAGCAAAGAACAAACAGGGAACCCCTTCCTGACAGTCTCCAGGAAACTATCACCCTTCTACAGCAAGAAAGGTTGGCTGTGGTCATTTTGAAGTCACTAACATTGACTTATACGTGTATTTGTAACACGATGCCTACAGTTAAAGAGCCAATGGATGACTTGCACTTACAGTTATTATTTATTTTTCCATTTCGGTTTTCTGTCTGACAGCAGCAGCGTGCAGGGTCAAAGACAGCCGGCCCCCCATGTCAGTGGTCTAGGATGGCCAGTGAAGGCACCAACATCCCAAGTCCTGTGGTGCGTCAGATTGACAAGCAGTTTCTGATTTGCAGTATATGCCTGGAACGGTACAAGAATCCCAAGGTTCTCCCCTGTCTGCACACTTTCTGCGAGAGGTAAGCCTCCTTTGTGCTTGGAAGGTAGTTGCACAGGCTGACCTTCTACAACCTACCACAGGATTCGTTCCCAGGATTCTACAGTTTCCTTTTAGGAGACAACAAATCTCTTGTGCTTCTTGATAGACATCAAAAACCAGAATCAGGAGTTGCCAATAATTTATTTTAACCATTACAAGTAACTATTGATTCATTGCCATAGGAGATAGAGCATTAAATAAATATTTTAAGATGAAAAAATTTTTCCTTGCTCTCTGTCAAACAGTTTTTGCCAATAACAGTCCTCTAGAGAGAGTCTTTGGGGGTAGTGATTAAAAATTTATCTTTTTGTCTATATAACAAATCAAGTAAAACATTTGTCAGTTTAAAGGGCTGAGCTTCTTTTCCAAAATTACCTTAGATGCATCCTAAGGTCACATTTGAATACCAATGATATTTTAGGTAAAGAAAAAACTATATATACACTTATATAAGATAAATTGTCTGATTATGTGATTTACCATTTATGAAAACATACTCCTTTATCCTTGTTGATAGAAATTTTTTTGAAGGACGTGATAGGCAGTTATTAAAATATACTTTTAGGGACGAGTAACAGCTTCCTTGCGGCTGGGCACGAAATGTCATCAAGCCACACGCAATAAAGATGGTTCCAGTCCATGAACCCCTGTATCACTCTCCTCTGGAGAAACCCAACTGCTCCCTTCTATCATCGCCCGATTCAGCAGGAAGCAGTTAGATCGAGTCTTCTCCCCTTTTCCCTAACAGCAGTTGGAGTTTCTACTCAGAGAGGGAGAATTGATGCAGGACAATTGGTGTCCTAGCCAGCTCAGCGGGGCTGGTGGGCCTTCTGCCTCCTCCTTGGCAGTGTCGGTGGTGTGGCAGCCAGCTGAAGAGCCAGCGGGCTGGATGACAGGCAAGGAGGGGGACCTCCAACCTCCACCAGAGGCTCCAATCGCCAAAAAGGCTGGAAAACTGCTGAGGAGACACCTGTGCCTTGGTGTCTCCTTCACTTCACACTTAGGACTAAATGTGGAAGCCCCATTTCCTATGCCTAGGTCAATTTCTTGTGAATTTCCTAGGCCTCAATTCCATGAAAGGACTGTATCCATTCATTGATACATTCATTCACCTTGCCCCTGGTGGAAGGGACTGTATTCATTCGTTTCCTGGCCAAGGAACCCA
>CAUYON010158898.1:0-15664 GCA_963573935.1 Arctocebus calabarensis | reverse complement strand
AACAATGACGGCTGCAACCAAAAAATGGCCGGGCGTTGTGGTGGCGCCTGTAGTCCCAGCTACTTGGGAGGCGGAGGCAGGAGACTCACTTGAGCCCAGGAATTGGAGGTTGCTGTGAGCTGTGATGCCACAGCACTCTATCCAGGGTGACAGCTTGAGGCTCTGTCTCAAAAAAATAAAATAAAATAAAATAAAACACCACCTTATCCCTGTAAGAATGGCCATTATTACAAAGTCTAAAACAACAGATGATGGCATGGAATCAGAGAAAGGAACATGTATACTCTGCTGGTGGGACTGCAAACTAACACAACCTCTGTGGAAAACAGTATGAGGATTCCTCAAAGAACTGAAAGTAGACCTACCATTCTAATGAGCAATCCCACTACTAGTTATCTACTCAAAGACAAAGAAGCAATTGTATCAAAAAGACATCAGCATCCAAATGCTTTTTACGGCACAACACAATTCATAATTGCAAAGATGTGGTATCAGCATAAATGCCCATTAATTCGTAAGTGGATTAAAAAATGCGATATACATGTGTATGGATATGTGTGTGTGTGTGTGTGTGTGTGTATATGTAATTTTAAATTGCACATGAAGTTTATGGGCACCATGTGTGTGCACATGTGTGTGTATATGTGTGTGATGGAGTACTAATCAGCTATCAAAAGGAATTAAATTGTATCTTTTTGCAGTGACTTAGATGAAACTGGAAAATATTTTCCTAACTGAATTATCTCAAGAATGGACAAAACAAATGCAACATGTTCTCACCAGTAAGTAGACCCTAAACCGTGGCTATGCACAGGCTCAAAGACATGTGAAGGATATTGGAACTAAGAAGAGAGAAGGGTAGGAGGGGTAAGGGATTAAAAACTTTCCTGTTGAGTAAAATGAATACTGTCCAGGTGACAGGCACACAGAAAGCCCTGATGCTAACACCATGCAGTATATCCATGTAAAAACTTTTGTACCCCCTTAATATTTTGAAATAAAAAAGTATAACAATAAAAATAAGGAACAAGGAAGGAGTCAGAAAAGCAAAAGGAAATCTACCACAGTTTCATCTTAACAGAGGCTAAAGAAGGAAAGAATTTCGAATAAAAGGTGTTTAAGAGTGTTAAATCCTAGAATGAGGTTGAGCAAGATAAGGCCTCAGAAAATGCAACTCTCCCCTGCCCTACATTCCTACCATATATCTAAATTAATTTCAAGCTGACAATGAGCTCACTAATAGTGAGCCTGTAAGAGACTGTCTTAATCGTCAGCATCCATCTGTTCCTTCATTCATTCCTTCCCTTACTCCTGTGTTCCCCAGTCATTCATTTAACCAACATTCACTGAGTATCTACTCCAAGGCAAACCCCTGCTACGTTCTGCACATACTGAGACAAATAAAATATCTAGCCTCCAGAAGTTCACAGCTTAATGAGGAAGACAACCCTAGAAAAATAATTACAACAGAGTGTTAACACTTCAGCAATGACTTACCGAATGCATATTCTGGGCCAGACACTATGGGAGGCACTAGAGATATAAACATAAAAAAGTAGTTGCTGCCTGCTGTGAGCTCAAAATATAGCGTGGGAGACAGATGGAATTATAATATATTATGATATGAAGTAGAAATAAAAGGAATATATAAATTATATAGAAGCACTGAATAAGAAATGAAGCTTGTAAGGAAGCCCTGTGAGGTTGGGGATATTCATATTCCCATTTTACATATAAGGAAATTGAGGTGTGGAAAGATTTGCCCAAAGCCACATAGCTGTGAGTGGCAGAGCCCAAGTTCAAGTGAGGGTCTGTGAGACTCAGGAGTTCAGGTTTTACACACTCTGCCAAACTGCCCAAATGTCTCTTCCAAGACTCCTCATACTCTTTCCACTGTACCACCCTGGTTGTACCACCAGAGGCCCACAGCAGGCGCTCAAATAATGTTTGTTGAATGAATAAATGTATAAACAAATGAACTATGCAACCACACAGTGTTTCTGGAAAGGTTCACTGAGATAAGTACTTGACTCATTAGAGATTACTGTGTATAGTTGCTATGTAAGATGGCAGGTAATGACATAAAGACCCTAACCCAGATGGTGATCTCTGTTGTGTAGGCCACTGTCACCAGAGAAGGCATATCCATCAAGTGTGTTGGGATAGCTGGAGACTGGCTCCAGGGATCTCTGAGAATAGAGGGCAGGGCATCAGTCACAGGGACTGGAAACAGAAAAGGCAAAGGCCGAGCAAAGCAAAATCTTGACCCTAGAGGGCTCATGCTGTGAATGCAGGGGTTCAGGGCCCTGGTCTATGAATAGTTACCCAAACAGGGCCTCTGGGTCAGAGCACTGTCATTCAACTAACTTGGTCCTGAGTCTACCAAGCCACTAGCTTGAAGTTCTAGAAATCTAAAGATAAAGGGGAAGGGAAACAAGGAGAAGTAGAATGAGGGACAAGAATGACAAGGATGATGGAGACACGGGGAAGAAGAGCAGATGCAAACATCTGCCAAATGCTGATCGCCAGCCAGGGGCTGCGCTAAGTGTGGCACAGGCCGTCAAGCAATCCTTGCTACACCCTACGAGGCAGATGCTAATTTTAACTTCCTAATTTTCTTGGCTAAACTTGCCAGCCACGGGCAAAGGGCTCTGCTCTCCTCTTCCCACACCTGTGCAAGCCCTACCTGCAGGTAGCAGTGGCCCCTGCTGAGGCTCTCCAGGGAACTTGTACACACAGTAGAGGATTAGAATATGACTCCAATGGTACTTTCCCATTCCAGAGAGATGCCACTGGGGTAGGAAGCAGTAATGTTCTGATCTCCTTCTGTGAACTGTTGAGGCTGCCAATCCCCGACCTGTAACAAGGTTTTGCTTGCACAGGGCTTCTGCCACACCACCTACAAAGCCTTTTATATGCATTACTTGATTAACATGTCCCTTTGCAGAAAACAACTAAAAAATGAAAATAAAAAACAAGACCATTTTTGATCATGGAGATTTTCCCCAGAAGTTTAAATATTTCTCTCCATTTCAATCCATATATATTTTCCAGACGTCCTCTGGTCTTCCTGGAATTTCTGCTAAGAATTTCAGCTATTCCAACAAGAATGTTCAGATGTCAGCGTTTCTACCACCATATGGAGCCCGTACTTCCTGGCTGCAACTTCACTTCCCTCTCTACCACAGCTGGGGCCAATGACAGCAAAGGACTAGGAGAAGGAAATCATGCTCCATAGGGGTTGGGGTGTCATTCCTGGGGTTTGTCCCAGAAGCCCCAATTAAATTCCCCTACCCTACTTAGATCCCTACAGCTAGAGCTTTGACCTAGAAACTTAGGCCTACCCTAGTTCTCAGACAAGTCCATCCATAGGCGTAGCCATGGAGTCAATGCTTGTCCACAGCCCCAGGGCTGGGGGATTAGAATTAGGTTGTTCTCTCCACCTGGCACTCTCAGGATGGCTTACTGAAAGGCCTGTGATGCTCCCAGATTAGAACTCTCCCCAAGCCTACCTCTTACACTGACCCAGTCTTCACACCTGGATCTTCTGCCTTAATTCCCACTTCTAAGTCCTATGAGTTGCCCTACTTACTGTCTCAGTCCCATTTAGAACTGAAGCCCTGGCCTAAGTCAGATAGCATCTTACTTATCTCTTTCTCCAACATCTGGCACAGAGGATGGGCCTCAGTGTATGCTGCTGGATAGATGAGTCATCCCACCTGACTTGTTCTTGTTTACCTTTTTCTGTGGAACTGGCACCTTGGTGCGGTGGCTGGAATTCGGTCACTAGTAAGAGGTCTTGCAGATGATCCAAACAATATCCATATACCTACTCCTTAGCTGTGTGATCCTGAGCAAGTTACCTAACCTCTCTGTGCCTCAGTTCCCTCAAGTTGGAAAATAATATTGCTACTTCATAGTATGACTATGAAGTTTATATACATTATATAAAGAAAAGGGTTTATATAACCCTTTTGTCCTTAGCAGTGTCCATGCAAGTGTCTTCTCATGCCATTGTTTTTATATTGGTCATCCCGTATTCCTCAGTGTTGACCATTTCCCAGAATGTCACAGAGGCATCTAATCCTGCTTGGAGACCATTCTTCTCACCCTTACACAACATCTGCCTCTGCCCGTAATAAGCCACTTTCCCGAGCATGTGTCCTGCCCAATGGCCATATCCGGTACCAGGGCTCAGTTCCCTCTCCCCACTGCCAGGCCTGCTTCTGTCATTGAGGCCCTCACTGAAGGCCCATCATTTGAGATGTGTGAGTTAGGATGAATACCACTTCTAATAATCAAACTTTGAAAAAGCAGACAATCCTCTCTCTATTAGGCTAGGAAATCAGTAGAGGGCATGGAGGTGGATAAAAGCACCAGCATGGGGCGAGAAGCAGCAGGCTTAGAGTAGTAAGGCAGAAGCAAAAAAAGCTGGCTTGTGGTCCTGGGAACGAGGTGTGCTTGGCCCACTTCCCCTGATGGCAGACTTGCCCTGGGAAGTGTTTAGCAGGAGAGCAGGAAGATAGCTGGTCATGTCCAGAAGAGAGAACAATGACTTAGCAAGAGGACTTGTTCGCTTCTCAGAACCCTGGAAGAGCTTAGTTCTGCAGACCTGCTGACTCCGGAAATATCTGAATGAGGGGCACACTCACGGCTCATTTAGCCCCACTCCTTTCTTCTACGGGTGAGGAAACTGAGGGCCTCATTTGCCCTCTACCTCTCTCTTTCGATGGGTTGGCCTATCCACATACTAGGCCATGAGCGCCACTTCAAAACTACCCTCAAAGAATGTTAGGCCTGCTGCTGTTGGTCCCCCTGTCTGTAGACTTGAGCTGCCTCTTGGATCTTTGCATTGCCCTGATTATGCTGCCTTAGGTCATGTCTGTAAAGAGAATCTCTCCTTCGGCCCCAGCCTGCCCAATGCCCTGCTACCCTCCAAAAGCACACAGCTTCTCGGTCATGAGATTCAGGCACTGAAGCCCAGAAAAAGAATAATGATAGTAACACAAGCTACCTGTCAGAGGTGAGATATTTTAAATATCTTTTAAAATAACCTTTAAAATAAAGAATGGAACACTGGTAGAAATATCAGCTCCAACTCTGTAAAGCTACATGATCCTGGGCATGTGAACCTCAGTTTCCTCCTCCATAAAATGGAGACTAAATGGTATGTTGCATGTAAGTGCCTGGCCATAGGAAGGGCTCACTAAGATGTAGCTAATATTAGTAGTGGTAACAGATAATCTCATAACCTCCACCTCTTCACCGTCTATCAAACTGATGCCGCAGGGCTAGCGTTTATTAAGTGCTGAGTGAAAAAGATTTTATTTTTCTTATTCAACAGGCAAAACCACCAGGTATGGCAGGTAGAGAAGATGGGGTGCTCCCCAGAGACAGAGACCTGAGGCTGGGTCTCATGTCACAGTGAGCAGCAGAAAAGGGACTGGGAACTTTTGTTTCCTGACTCCCTGTTTGCTGTTTACTGTTTTTAGTCACCTGATCAAATTTAGGGCCAGAAAGGAACTTAGAGATTACCTAGTATAATCCCGTCATTTCAAGATTTGCAAACTAAATCCAGAGAAACCAAGGATGTTTAATAAGACCAAAGAGCTAGTTGGCCAGGAATACAGCCCCAGTCTCCTGACTCACAGCTTAGTTTTCTAGCATCAACATAATAGTTTACCATGTAAAAATTGCTTCTCTGTTCCTGGTTCAGCAAACATGGTCAACCTGGGCTCAGAGCTACCACAGCTTTCTAGGAAAACTTTACTGAAATAGTAACTACAAAGGCCATCTACAAAAACAGGTGTGCTCTCAGCATAGCAAATTCATTTTTTGTTTGTTTGTTTCTTTGTTTTGAAACAGAGTCTCACTATGTGGCCCTCGGTAGAGTGCTGTGGCATCACAGCTCACAGCAACCTCAAACTCCTGGGCTTAAGCAATTCTCTTGCCTCAGCCTCCCAAGTAGCTAGGACTACAGGCACCTGCCACAATGCCTGGTTATTTTTTGGTTGCAGTTGTCATTGTTGTTTAGAAGGCCTAGGCTGGGCTCTAACCTGCCAGCTTCAGTGTATGTAGCCAGCACCCTCCTCACTGAGCTATGGGCACCGAGCCAAGCAAATTCATTCTTTATGGATGATACACCCTCAGTGTGATTTGAAAAACATGAGCCATGGGCTGAGCACAGTGGCTCACGCCTGTAATCCTACACTCTGGGAGGCCAAGGCAGGTGGGTTGCTTGAGCTCACGAGTTCAATACCAGCCTGAACAAAATCAAGACCCTGTCTCTACTAAGAATGGAAAAACTGAGGCAAGAGGATCGCTTGAGCCCGAGTTGGAGGTTGCTGTGGGCTATGACATCATGGCACTCTACCCAGGATGACAGCTTGAGACTCTGTCTCAAAAAAAAAAAAAAAATACCAGCATGAGGCTTAATAATAACCAAATTGTGTCTACAGCCACAAGTTTCGTGGTGTGTAGTACCATCTTTGAAGTGGGCCCTACAATTTTGCAGGAATGCAAGCATAAACTCTGAGAAACAGCACCACTTGGCAGTCCCTTCTAAAGCAATAAAGACACTTAAATGAGGCCAAAGCAGCACAGGATATTATTGTTTACATGCAAACCTTATCCCATGGCTGTAGGAAATAGAGCCAAATTCCACAAGCTCTTTCCTTATAAGAAGCACTTAGCAAACAGAGGAGGCCAGTATTGCTGTTAGGTCTGCTGTTCTTTCTTGCAATCAGCTTCATTTGAAAATGAAAAACGCTGTCCTCGGAATTCAAGCTCTAGCACTGGGGAAATGTATTAGGTTGTTTCACTTGCCGTTCATCAGAGGAGGCAAAAGTGAAATGAGCATCATGTTTACCTCAAATGAAGGACATAATGGGGAGGGGACAGAGGTGAATAACTCATTAGCTAATGTAACTGAAAAGGAATCTCTGATGCTTCTTATTTAAAAGGTTTCAAAGTTTGAAGGGTTTCTGATAGAACAGGAGTGGATGTTTTTCATAGAAGAAAATCGATACCTTAGATTCTAATAGCACTCTTTTCTCCCCTTTGAAAATATCAAAAAACACATCTATTATCCATCCCTGTGCTGTTGCACAATAGTGACTACAGAAAAATGTGATGGATGGAAGAGGCCTGTGTCCATGTCCATGGCTTGCTCCAGCCAAACACACAAATCAGGAGCACTTTGCTCTATTTCCCCAAGAATAAGCAAGTTAATGCCACTGTCCATAGGCTCAGTAAGTGCCATGCTTCTTGTTTTTCTCTGTTCCCCTTATGAATGTCACAGCAAGTCTTGGAAAAATAATGTCTTAGCATGCTTGCTTGGATCTCAGCAGTAAAGGAGAAAGGCCTTTTTGAAAGCACCATCTTTGTGGCCAGTCTCCAAAAATGATAACATTTTACAGTTGGTTTTACTCTTACTGCATTCACCTAACATATTTACTACAGGCCACGTTCTGGGCTTCGTATTATAGAAGGGATAAAAAAGAGGAAGCAATCAATTTTGTCTTGTGGAAAAGGGACTGGGCTTGATACTATTTGAGCTGGTCCTGGAAGACATGAATAGTCTTCAACAGGCATAGGGGTGGGGATGGAGTACTAATGAGCAAGAAGATGTAAGAAGGAAAGAAGCTGGCTAATGGCTCATACACTCATTTGCTTAAACAGTTTGAATAACTGGATTGTAACGGGTTGGGGCTCTTTTCTTAATGTGAATGAGTATATTCATGGAAGACATGCTTGTTATTAAAATGACGCAATGTCTTTCTGTAAAAGACTGCATGGAATTGAAAGCAATGGTTCCCATAACTATGCTAGCACTCACTTATAAGATTCCTGAAGCTTCTAATAAACAGGAATTTGGTCTGTGTCTAGTTAGGTTTTAATAGCTTTGGAAAAATTAAAAACTAGAGTAATTTGATATGTTTTTTTTTCATTCAAACTTGCTATCATCTTAATCTCCTTAGAAGCTTTACCTTAAAACTTACTCTTATCAGACTATAAGCAAAGCCTACATGCAAAGAGAAAAAAATAATTAACTAAATATTTTTAGTGTTATCAGATAATAAGTATTACAACCCTGGCCCAATTTCTGGTCAATAATGCAACAGGAAAAAATCATTCACTACTTTCTAGTCTATTGAGGAGATATTTTATGAAAATCAGAATTATTTCCTATACCATTAGATGTTGTGTCTACAAAGGTATGTTTTATATCTGTACTAATGATAGTGATATTATGCCTGTGTCATTAACTGGGGAAGGACCCAAAGCTAATGATCAGTCCGTTCTTCATTGCTTGTAATTCTCAAGGGTCTTCTAGAGTTCGGGAGTCTCTCCTTGTTAGATTATAATGTCCTGAAATATGTACCTACAGAATTTAGGTATTTTCTTATAGGAGGAGGCAGTCATCCCAGTTCTTATAAAAAATTGCAAAATTACAACTAGTCCTTTGTCCAAAACCCAAGTCTAGACATGTCACAGAATCCAAAAATGGATGGTTCTATCATAATAGCACAAAAACAGTGATAAAATTACTGAGGAAGCAAAGGGCAGATGGATTAGGGGTCTGAGCAAGATAGGATTGGAGGAAAAGTGGCCTGGTAAAGAAAAGGGGCAAGAACAATGGATAGGAGTTAAGGTGAGAAAAAGTCTTTTTAAAAATGCCTTTTTTCTTTATTCATGACTCTGAGAAGACCGTTCTCTGCTCCCATTGACACTTGGAGATATATAAGCAGTAGACCAGTGCCCATCAGAAGTGGTAGAGTAAGGCACCAGGAGTAAGACCCTGATAATAAACTGATGATCATTCTGATATGAGGAGGACAGACAGAGCTCAGGATAAACAATGACACTGGAAAGTAAAGCAAGAATCCTGCAAAGGAGAAAGCTGGACAGAAAGAGGCTGAATTTCTGTATGTAGATTCTATCCAAATCTCAAATGACCCCTGAACAACACATACACTGAGGTCAGACCTCTGTTAAAGATAAAAGCACTGAACTAACATTTCATCTACCACCCAAGAGGCAAAAGTTAGAGTCTAACCAAGTTAATGATCTGCAAAAATAAATAAATAAATAAATAAATAAAATCAATATTTTTCAGATACAGAATTCAGAGTCTCCATAATATAATATTCAAAGATCCAGGATACAATCCAATGTTACTCAACATATGAAGAACTAAGAAATTATGATCCATTCCAAGAGACAAAACCATCAACCAATAGCAAACCTGAGAAGATCCAGAATTAGCAGACAAGAATTTTAAAGCAACTATTCTCAAAAGAAAATCCCAGAAAGTGTAGCAAGGAAAATCTCCACTGGGGTAATTAACCATGTTTTGTTTAGTCTTTTGTGTCTGTACATCCTTTCTCTCTGGAGAATGAAGGAGACCAAGTCTAGGTCTAGAATCAGAAACTGGTTCCCCTGAGACCAAGGTAGAAAGGACTTTCCACCATCATCCTGACGACACGCACAGCAGTGAAGATGGAAGGAATCCTCACCTGGAGTCATCACAGCTGGCTGAATAGGACTTCACTGGCCCTTGGGAAGTAAAGGTAACTTTTAAGACAGTCAACATGCCCTGCTCCAGCCACATACTGGAAGCTCGTCAACGCACAGCTGAAGCCTGAGGAAACTCCTCGAGGGACTTGTCTTAATTGGACTTTTGGATGTTGGGAAAAAAAGGGAAAATGTCACAGGGAAAAATAAAAACTTGTATGTATATTAGCCCACCACCACGGTACTATTAAGGCCTGAGTAGAGAATCCAAAAAGTCACAGTCCCTAAGACCTCAGTGCTAAAAAGTAATTAATATGGGCACCTGCAGAAACAAGCTGATATTGAGACCCCAAATTAAGACATATTGGAGTCTCAAAAGGGGGGAATGAGAGAGGATACCCAAGAAGGGTGAGGTCTGGGAGAACAGGTCTTGTCAAGGAGACCACAAGGATACACTTGCAGGGTCCTCTCCATAGTGACTCAGCCCTTAGGAATTTGTAACTTCCTGGAACTTGGAAATTTCCAAGTTCTGTGAAATCCTGTAGTTCTGTGGGGGCTGGACTAGCCTCTCCTGCTTGATTCAAACTGGCCAATGAGAAAGGTACCTGTGGGGTGGAACTTCTTGACTGTCAATAAAAAGGGAAAGATCAAGCTAGACGGGGAGCGCGACCATTTGGAATTCTTCTATGCCGTAAGCTCCCTGCTGGTGAAAGCCCTTCCTCTTATAAATAAATAAATAAATAAATAAATAAGTAAATAAATAAAAAGATAAAAGAAAAGATATAAAATGACAGCATAGAAATGTAAACCCTAAAAAAATAACCAAATGAAAATTATAGAACTGGAAAATACAATTTCTGATTTTTTAAAAAATCACTGGATAGGCTAAATAGCAGAATAGAAACAGAAGAGGAAAATTTCAGTAAACTTAAAATAAAGCCATACAAATTGTCCATTTCTATAGCTATAGATAACCAAGAAAAAATACATTAGGAAAAAACATGAGCAAAGCTTTAGGAATGTGTGAGAAAATGCCCAAGGGTCTACCATGTATCAAGTTAGAGTTCTAGAAAAAAAAGGAGGAAGAGGGTGGGATAGAAAAAAGAAAGGAATGTATAATATCTTAAATTTTCACAAATTTAAAGATTCTAAGAGCTCTCAAAACTTAGGAGGATAGAAAACAAAAGTCTGGGGATCTCACAGCAAAACCACTGAAAATAAAGTACAACATTTATTAAATCATAAAAATAGCCAGAGAAAAACAGCACTTTGTAAACAGAGGAGAAAAAAGATTCATATATGACTGACATTGGAAATGATGGAAGTCAGAAGAGGACTAACTACATCTTTAAAGTGCTGGGAAAAAAAGTCAACCCAGAATTCTATACTCAGCAAATAGATTGTTAAAGAAAAAGGGCAAAACAAAGATATTTGGAGATACGACAAAATTAAGAAAATTCTTTGCCAGTAGTGCTGAACTGTCAGAAATGCTACAAGTATAGAATAGCTCTACTGCATGGTTCCCCAATGATCATTTTTATTTCCATATGGGTCACTTAAATAAGACTTGACCACAGTCTGACCTAGGTCTTGGGAGAATACTCTATAATTCCTCTCGGAGCAAGAAATATAAACAGCCTGGTAGGGAACAATTCCAAGGCTGGTTCTCATTCATTTCTGTACTGTCAGTTGAGGACAGAAGTTTCTACTCTCCTCCTACCTTACAATATAGCTTCATAAAAACTCCTGGTTATAGCTTGCTCAGTGGCAGAACTACCACCTGTACATGCCACCTGTCACCTGGTCCCTCTGTATCCATGTAATACCATGGGACTAGACATATGGTTAGCTGATGCTATATTGATCTCTCTGTTTTTGTCTCACCAATAAACTGAATCCATTTGAGTTTGTTGTTTCCATGTGGCTGAATCTATGGAAGTGTGACAAGCTGACCTAGCAGCTGCATAAGTGGTCCTATTGACTTCATTAGCCACAACACTGCTGCCTAGATACTGCTTGACCTCTTGACAAAAATGAATGTCCTCACCAGGCTGAAAGGAAACAAATCCAGATGGAAATGTATACACTCACTTAAAAAATAAAGCAGAAATGATAAATACCTGGGCAAATATTTAAAAAGTAATCTCATTGTTCTTAATTTCTTAAAATACATGGGACTCTTTAGAGCAAAAATTATATTTCTTTATAGGCTTTATATGTATGTGGAATACATGTGACAATTATAGAAAAAAGAAAAGGGCTCTTAATGTTGCAAGTTTTCTACATCTTATATAAAGTCTTATTAATTTTACTTAGACTGTGAGAAATTAAAAAATATATATAGTAATCCAGAGAACACATACTAAAACTACTGTAAAAAGAAATATCTAAAAAGCCAATAACTAACATCATGCAGAGAATTTGGAGTAAAATACTTAAAAATAATTTTGTTTGCCTTAAACTTAAAATAAGCTAACATTAAATTCTCTTTTCCTATCTTGGTTCATAAAAGTGGTTTCTGGATTTCTGGATACACAGCTTAAACTTTTTTAAAAGGCAATAAATAAATGAACATGGGAAGATTTAAAACATTGTAAAGTGTCAGTGATCCCCAAAGTAATGTGTAATTCAGTGTTATTCCACTTGAAGTTCTAGCATTGCTTTTGATAACTTCTTTTGAAATAATCATATACTTAAAGGAAGTTGCAAAAATAGTTCAGAGAGTTCACAGAGGACTTCCCCTGACTTCCCCCAGTGGTGCCATCATATATATATTATTATAAAATACAGTTTACTAAACTACAGAGCTTATTCAGTTTTCACCAGTATTTATATGCACTCGTGTGTGTAAGTACAGTAGGTTATAGTCCTATGCAATGTTATCACGTGTATAGATTTCCTGGAATCATCATAACATTCAAGATAAAAAATGGTTGCATCACCACAAAGACATTCCCTCATGCTACTCCTTCATAATCACATCCACTTCTCACTCTTATTTCTGTCTTCTGACAACTACTAATCTATTCACCATCTCTGTATTTTGTCATTTCAAGAAGGTTATATAATGGCAATCATATGATATTGGCCTTTTGAGATTGGCTTTTTTCACTAAGCATTAAATCCTTCATATACATCCAGGATCTGTCAAGTAGTATTCCATGGTAAAATATGGATGTACCAGAGTTGTTTATCCATTCACCCATTGGAGGTCATCTGGGTTGATTCCAGTTTGAGGTTATTTGAATAAACATTTATGTACACATTTCCACATGAGCATCAGTTTTCTTTTATCTGGAATAAATGCCTACTAGTGTAATTCCTAGATTTCATGGTAATTTCATATTTAGTTTTTAAAGAAACCGCCATCTTTTCTTTCAGAGTGGGTGTACCATTTTACATTCTCACAAGCAATACATGAGAGATCAAATTTCATCACATCTTCATCAGCATTTGGTGTTATCGCTATTTTTTTATTTTAGATATTCTAATAGCTATGCTGTGATCTCTTCTTATGTTATTAATTTACTTTCTCTAAGGCCTAATACTAATGAATACCTTTCATATTCTTATTTGTCATCTGTAAATCCTGTTTGGCAAAATGTCTCTTCATGTCTTTTGCTTATTTTCTAATTGGATCATTTGTTTGTTTTTCCTGCTCAGTTTCAAGAGTTCTTTACATATCCTAGATATAGGATATCTATCTATCATGTATCTATCTACTTATAGAAATACAAAGTTCTTTGTTGGACATGTGGCTTAATATTTTGTACCAGTCTGTGCTTGTCTTTTATTCTCTTAACAAGGTCTTTCATAGAGTAATAGTTTTAAACTTTTAATTTTATTTTTTGATTTTTTAAAAGTTTAATTTGATGTTCCAGTTTATAAATATTTATGGATTATTCTTTAGGTATCAAGTCTTAGAATTGCTCATTAAACCTCAGACCTGAAAATATTTTTGTATGTTTTCCTCTAAAAGCTTTGTAGTTTATATCTTATATTTGTCCATGAAACCACTTTGATCCAATTTGATTTAAAATATAGTACATTCTGAATAAATGGGCAAAGGACAAGAATACACATTCACGTCTTCACAGTAAAAAGTATAACTACTAAAGACGGAAAATTAAGTCTCACTATTAATCAAAGAATGCAAAATTACTCTAACAATAAAATTTATATTTTTAAACAATTAAATTAGTAAAACCCCAAGCAATCTGTCCTCCAGAAGTCCTTACACTTTGTATTTGGTTGATTGCATTGTCATGGTATTGCAAAATGTAGGTTTTATTGTTATTCAGGCATGGAGTGTCTAATAGATTAGAAGGTAAAAATAAAGTCTAAAAAAGAAAACAAAAACAAAAGTCTTCTCACGGGAGCCCAAGGACATTCCAGCAAAGTTTTCCCCATGGTAACTCAGCTCTTAGGAATTTGTAGAAACTCAACTTCCTGGGACCTTGAAACTAATGCCTGCTTCTGCTTCTGTAAAAGCCCACACCTGCCTTCTCCAGCTCAATTCAAACCGACCAATGAGAAGGGTCCCCTTGGCTGGAGATAAAAGGGAAGAAACAGAGCTAGTCAGGGAGCTCGGCCATTTTCGGACTCTAGTCCACTGTGGCTCTTCCAGCTGAAATAAAGCCCTTCCTCCATATCTTGGTGTTTGGGTGATTCTCTCTCTCTGTTGGGCCTTTGTCTTCCTGTGACAAGAAGACAGCTATCATTGAGATAAGTCTGTTACAATTCCAAGAGGAAGGGGCATAGCATGCAATGCTACATGAGAAAGTACCAAGCTCCATCAGGAGGCAGAAGGAAGCAATGGGCAAAAGCCTGTCTTGTGTTTTTCACAGGAAGGAATGGGTGAGGCAGGGAAGACCGAAAAGGCAATTTAGAATACGATAGTTTAAGTAATTTCAGTGGACTCTGGGCTACAGTAGTGGTCCATAGCTGTTCAATACCTGAGCATGGGAATAGTGTCCTTGACCCCAAGACCCTGATAAAAAAGGGGTTAGTGGGGATATGAACTCAGAATTGGTTGGTTTTCATATTGAAGATGTGGTTGCAGGCAAATTGTTTATTATGTCTAGGAATTAGCCAACTGAGAGGAGCAGTTCCTTTCTGAGTCCAGAAAGTTCCCAAAGTGTCAAAGTATGATAAAATACAGAAAAAAAAACATGATTAATGCATATGATGCTGAACAGATAATTCACAAATATACAAATATACATAATGTATAACATACACTTATAAATGGCCCTTAAGCACATAGAAAGATGTTTCAACTTACTCATAGTCAGAGAAATACAAATTAAAACACTCTATTTCTTACCTATCAGGTTAATAAAAATTAAAAAGTAGGAGAACACTCTTTACTGGTGAGATATAGAGAAACAGTCTCACTCAGATATCGCTGTTGGGAATGCATTTTTTTTTCTTTGAGACAGAGCCTCAAGCTGTCACCTTGGATAGAGTGCTGTGGCATCACAGCTCACAGCAACGTCCAATTCCTGGGCTCAAGCAAGTCTCCTGCCTCCACCTCCCAAGCAGCTGGGACTACAGGCACCCGCCACAATGCCTGGCCATTTTTTGGTTGCAGCTGTCATTGTTGTTTGGCAGGCCCGGGCTGGATTCGAACCTACCAGCTCAGGTGTACTTGGCTGGCGCCTTAGTCCGTTGAGCTACAGGTGCTGAGCCAGGAATGCATTTTGATATAACTCTCATGGAAGAGAGTTTGTCACCAGCTAACAAAGCTAACAAGCATTTATCTTCTGACCCAGCAATCCTACTTCTAAGAATTAACCATGAAGGCATGCCTCCAACAATAGAAAAATACATATGCACTAGGTTTTATACTGTAGCAATGTTTGCCACTTCAACATATTGGAAGCAGATGAAATGCCCCCAGATTGGAGAATGAATAGACTATGATATATCCAATCAATAGCTGTTAAGGAATAGCTGTAACAAAATAATATGGTTTATCTCTGTGAACTCATATGGAGTGTTACTCTTATATTCTTCTTAGCAAAGTATCTCAAGAATGGAAGAAAAAGTATCCAATGTACTCAGCCCTAATATGAAGCTAATTTATAGCTTTCATATGAAGGCTAAAACCCAATTATAGCACAGGAATACAGGGATAGGGGAAAGG
>CAUYON010158893.1:0-15343 GCA_963573935.1 Arctocebus calabarensis | reverse complement strand
CAGCTACTAGGGAGGCTGAGGCAAGAGAATCGCTTAAGCCCAAGAGCTGGAGGTTGCTGTGAGCAGTGTGACGCCACGGCACTCTACCCAGGGCGATAAAGTGAGACTCTGTCTCTACAAAAAAAAAAAAAAAAGAATAGCTTATGTTTGGCTCGGCGCCTGTGGCTCAAGCGGCTAAGGCACCAGCCACGTACACCTGAGCTGGCAGGTTCGAATCCAGCCCAGGCCCGCCAAACAACAATGACAGCTGCAACCAAAAAATGCCCAGGCGTTGTGGTGGGCGCCTGTAGTCCCAGCTACTTGGGAGGCAGAGGCAAGAGACTCACTTGAGCCCAGTAATTGGAGGTCGCTGTGAGCTGGGATGCCACAGCTCTCTATCCAGGGTGACAGCTTGAGGCTCTGTCTAAAAAAAAAATAGCTTATGTCGCTGGCGTCCGTACCTCAATCGATAGGGAGCCAGCCACATACACTGAGGCCGGCAGGTTCGAACCTGGCCCGGGCCTGCTAAAACAACAATGACAACTGTAACAAAAAACAGTCAGGTGTTGTGGTGGGCGTCTGTAGTTCCAGCTACTTGGGAGGCTAAGGCAAGAGAATAGCTTAAGCCCAAGAGTTTGAGGTTGCTGTGAGCTGTGACACCACAGTGCTCTACTGAGGGTGACATAGTAAGATTCTGTCTCAGAAGGAAAAAAAAAGAATAGCTCATGTCCTTATGATAACATAAAGATGATGTGGATGATTTTAAGAATGCTGTTTTGACAATTTAATCTCTCCTCCCTAAAACACACAGCAAGAATCTGGACAAAAACTGTCTAAGACTTTCCATATTTCCTGTTTTCTTTACCCAGACTGTGATTCCAAATTATAGTAGTATCTTTTCAGGCACAAATATACAAAGCATATAATACAAAGATCTTAACAATGATCATATAATTAATCATATGATACATAGAATGTATACTATACATACATATACTAACTCAGATCATGTAATACAAATTGAAAACCTGTCTTTTCTGTAAAACTTGCAGTAAGTCAGTACAACATGTCCAATGAAGTCAGCTAACTCAAAGCCTAAGTCACATGAAATGGCATAAACACTTTTGAGGAGTACCTTTCAACAATAGGGAAGAGCCATCTCTTGAAAGTTCCAAATGCCACATGCCACTAAAGAACTAGTTAAAGGAAAAAGAAAAGCCCATCTGGGCAAGGGCTACAGACACCCCTGAAACCTCAAGTACCAAAAAGTTATCTTATGCCTGTAGTGCTGCTTTACATTTGAAGTATGATCATTTCTTGTTTAATAGTTTCCATGTGAGCCCAAACTTCAACATGATCTCAGGAAAAATCCTAAAACTTTGTCATTTTACTAGCTACAACCTGACCATAACTGGGAATAAACAAAACTCAATTCATTCTGCCTATCCCAAAACAACAGAAACTAATTTGCTATTATTAAACTGCTAATTTTCTGGGGAGAAAAAAAAAAATCAATTCATGGCATCTAAAAAGAACAAAGGTGAAGGGGACAGAAAAAAAAATAATCAAAAGACTAATCCATAATTTACTCCTTGTAATAACTAAAGGAAAAACTACAGCCTTGTTTTGAATGCTCTTTCTATCCATCTTTCCAAAGAGCAAGAGGATATGATTAAGGCAGGAAGAGCCACCTGTTCTGCCGGCTCAAAATGAGAGCTTACCTCCTTAGATTGATGGCCTTTGCCAAGTTTGGAACACCTTCCATCTCTGTTGTCTTCTGCCCCATCAGACTGCTGATAGGCCTATGGGGGGAAGAAAGAGAAACAGACCTGCTAGAATGCCATATCCAACTCATTATTTGCCTTCTCAAAGGAATCATCAGTTCTTAGGGTTCATGGAAGGCAGACAATCCAACTATTACTGAGCCTCAGAAGAATGACATTAGTCTTTCAGAAACTTTGCTTTGAACAATTTAGCATCAAAGTCCCAAAAGGTAAGCAAAAATCAAAGACTGACTTCAGAGCAAACAAATCTCAGACCACCACATCAAAACATTAATAAAAATAACTCCTCCACAAACTAACTCCTTTACTATGTCTCTAAATTTCAAAAGATATTCAGATACTATATATTAGTCAATGACACCATGTGAAAATACAAATATATTAAAGTTCTCCAAAATCATATCCTTAAAACAGACTAGGATAACTCCAGAGTATCCCAGTGACAGAAACTTCCAGCCATCTGACACAGTTACTTGAAGAGGTTACCTAAGCCATTCACACCAGTCACAACAGAAAGTTGACTACTCTAAGTCTCTATGCAGGGAGAGTCCATGCTCTATCTCAGCACATATTCCTGTGTATCATCCTCATATTCATATCTTTCCTCACAACCAACCAAAACCAACCAATACCATGGCCTCTATTTTAATCTTCCAAAATTATAGAAAAACAGCTTGATATCTTCCTTATCTCTCTTTATATGGTTGAAGAATAATCAAATCATTCATTTTCTTCTTGTTCCCGAAACTAAATCACCATAAAATCCTTCAACTCTTATTCATAAAATTAATTTTCTATCTTTAGTTCTAAATATTAATTATAAACTATAACTCTAAAGTTCTCAATATGCGACGCTACACTACAAAAATAAAAGGAGCCCAAATACAGATAGCAAACAGAGCTGAAGACCATATAGCATTACCTAATGAAACAGAAGTAATAAAACGTCAGTGTTTGCATAAATTATCTTGTACTGAATTTTCTACTTTCCCTATCATATGTAGACTTTATAAAAAGAAACAGCCTGAATCCTAGAAGCTCACTAAATATACAGATACACTAAATATTGCAAAAAACTAGATTCTGGATATATGGACTAAGTAAGAGTAACTATAAAATTAACTTCATTGCCATTGTTTGAAATCAAGAGATAAAAATTTGAAATTGCTAAACTTCCTTATTAAAAAATCCTTTTGAGAAAAATAGAAAATCATCAGTAGTCCACTTTATCATTTTAAAAATTATATTGAAGGGATTATCCATTGACAAAAGAGAAGAAGCAACCTATTATAGTATTACTCATCTAGAATAACACAAGATATTTAGGCTTTCTCAAATATTAACTTCTATATAAAGCTATACCTATTTTAAGCCATTTTTCTTTAAAATAAAAATTGTGTTAATGATTATACTACCTTCCAATGCTTTCTCTCTAATATTAGAGAACTTATTCGGTTGTTTTTCTTTTTTTGGAACAAGAGTCTCTCTCTGTTGTCCAGGCTTGTGTGCTATGGCCTCAGCCTCGCTCACAGCAACCTTAAATTCCTGGGTTTAAGTGAATCCTCTGTGTCAGTCTCCTGAACAGTGGTGATTAGAGGTGCCCACCACAAGGCCTAGCTGATTTTTCTATTTTTAGTAGACGGGGGGTCTCGCTCTTGCTCGGGCTGGTCTTGAATCCCTCACATCAAGGGATCCTCCTGCCTCAGCCTCCCAAAGTGCTAGGATTACAGGCATGACCCACCATGTCCAGCTGGAATGCTTATTCTTATTATCAAGAAATAAGAAGTGCTTTCTTTCCAATCATCATCATTCAAAGTGAAGGCTTCAAAGTATTTGATACCAAATTTAAAAAGCAAATGAATGTTATGAGGGTAACAAGTTAGAACACAAAGCTCTAACACAACTGTCTCAGTTATCAAGATTTTTACATTTAATTTAAAATTTAATTTAAAAAATGGATTTTAATTCAGGGCGGCGCCTATGGCTCAGTGAGTAGGGTGCCGGCCCCACATACTGAGGGTGGTGAGTTCAAATCTGGCCTGGCCAAATTGCAACAAAAAAATAGCCAGGCACTGTGGTAGTCGCCAGTAGTCTCAGCTACGCAGGAGGCTGAGGGAAGAGAATGACTTAAGTCCAAGAGCTGGAGGTTGTTGCTGTGAGCTGTGATGCCATAGAACTCTACCCAGGGTGACAAAGTGAGACTCTGTCTCTAAAAAAAAAAGGATTTTAATTCAAAGGAAGAAAAGGCAGAATCAGAGAAGAGTTTTTAAGTAACTTTAAATCACTGCTATCTAAATCTTTCCATTTTCTTTCAGAAGACAATGGCTCTATATTCAAGGGAAATATAATCTATTGTAAACCCAGGGAGCCTGAGGTCAATAGGAACTTCTTAAGAGAGAATCAAATAACAAGCGGTTCTGTGTCAGCTCTGGGTAATTATATATATATTGTGAATAATGTTTCAAATTTGTAAGTTAGCGTAAACAAACTCGAACTTGCTACCAATAATTACTTCTCTAATTCTCACAAACAGCCAAACACTTTCATATACCAAGAAGCACTAAAATGTTCATATTCCTTGACCTACTTCCTTAAGTATATTCTAAGAAATTACCAAGAAGGGAAAACCTATAGGTATAAAAAAATATTCACTGAGACTGGCACAGTGGCTCACCCTGCAATGCTAGCAGTCTGGGAGGCTGAGCAGTAGGAGATCCCTTGTCAGGAGGGTCAGGAGTTCAAGACTTGCATCTCTACTAAAAAATTAGCCACTCAGAGTGACACCGCCTGGAGTCTCAGATATTTGAAAGGCTGAGGCAGGAGAACCACTTTGAGCCTAGAAGTTTGGGGTTGCAATAAGCTATGATGATGCCACTGAACTCCTACCCAGGGAAACAGAGCCCAATTCTGTCTTAAAAAGAAAAAATTTCTTTTTTACTGCAATATGACTCACATTACATCAGAAAAGCTGTCCAACCAACCAATAGAGTAAGCTTTTTGTTTTGCTTTCATTTACTTACATTAATTTAACACTGATTCATCCCTTCATTCCACAAGAATTTGAGATAGCTTAAAAGAACACATTATAATATATTCATTATAGATGTATAAAATTTGGATCAAAGAAAAATATGGCAGCCAGGTAAGGTCCAAACCAGTTGTTGTGGCTGCACTTCAAAGTTTTTCTTAGTTTCTGGGTAACCGAGGTAAAAAATGAAGTGGCCATTAAATAATCCTCACTAAAGGATTGTTCGAGCCCAGGAGTTCAAGGTAGTAATTGTTTGATCCCAGGAGTTTAATGCAGTGAGACCCCTGCACTCTACCCAGGGCAACAGAGTGAGATTGCCTCAAAAAAAAAAAAAAGAACAGAAAAATTTGTTAACAGATAGCATAGTTTCTGGATGATGGATGTATGCAGGTATTAAAAAATAATTAAAGATTATATAACAAGGAAAATACTTATGATGATGTTGAGGAAAAGATACAAAATTACATATACTCTCTGTGTGATTACAAATATGGAAAAATGTTTGTACAAATGGAAAAAAGACTAGAAGCCCATTCACATAATCCCCCCTCCCAAACTATGACTTCACTGACCAAAAGGACCATATCATGTTCTTCTGTACCACAATCATACCTAGGCAACTATTATTAAAATGTCTGTGTTTACGTCACTCATTTAAGGTAGTATTTAGCTTATAAGACAAATACTCAACAAATATAGAGAAATAAGAAGTGTTTTCTGATAAAGAACCATTACTGCTACATTATAAATAGCAAAGCTGACTAGAAACTCCTTATACCAATGAAAAGCACCAATAGGCCTTTCTCAATTCACAACTTCCTTATTCCACATCACATGTATTTCAGATCCTGCTTTATGGAGTATTATTTTAACTCCCAGATAAATAAAATACAACATTTAAAAAAATGCTTTAGTATCCACATTTAAAAACACAGTATTTCTCTCTTTTTTTTTTTTGCAGTTTTGATGGGGGCCAGGCTTGAACCCACCACCCCTGGTATATGGGGCCAGCACCCTACTCCTTGAGCCACAGGTGCCGCCCCAAAACAAAGTATTTCTTATGTTAGTTCAAATTTTGAGACTAACCAGAAATCTCCAAAATCAAACATGACTCCCAAATTGTAAGAAGTTTCTTTTAAGAAATTTTTTATAGAATCAACTTCCCAATATTCAAATCATACCACAAAGTGAGTCCTGTCACTCAGTTCCTATTTCTTTACTTTTTCTTGCTTCTCAAATAGCAAGTAAGTGCAACCAAAATTTCTCCTTTTAGCATAGGAAGTAGTCTTCAGAGCAGAGCTCGGACTTTTATTGTGGTTACTTTGTAAAAGGATATTGGTCCCTAAAACAATCAAAATAGATACACAGTCTTTGAAAATTAAAGACTCTAACACATTGTGCAAACATAAACATGAAAACTGAACAAGGTACAGTTATCATACGGCACTAAAAAAGGGCAATGAAGAGAAAAAAGTGCACTTACCCCTCTCCAATTACAGGTACCACCAATGGTAATTAAGTGGTTCTAAACAAATACTTATTTTAAATGAAATGTTGGATTACAGTTATAGCAATTTTGGTTAAAAAATAAGAATATATTTTCTTTAAAAAACAAAACCTAGGTGTAAGACACAACTACAAGAGGGGCTCTACCTAACAAAAGCAAATATTGTAACCTAGTTGTTTGTACCCTCACATTGACCTTAAATTTTAAAAAAGACTTTAAAGAAAAAAATAAGTGAAAAACAAAATCTAATCACAGAATTAAGATGATTAGGGCTCGGCACCTGTAACTCAGCCTCTAGGGCGCCAGCTACATACGCTGGAGCTGGCGGCTGGCGGGTTTGATCCAGCCCGGGCCTGCCAAACAACAATGACGATTACAACCAAAAAATAGCCGGGCGCTGTGGCGGGCGCCTATAGTCCCAGCTACTTGGGAGGCTGAGGCAAGAGAATCCCTTAAGCCCAAGACTCTGAGGTTGCTGTGAGCTGAGACACCACAGAACTGCACTCTACTGAGGGCAACATAGTGAGACTCTGTCTCGAAAAAAAAAAAAAAAGAAAAAAGAATTAAGATGATTAGATAGCCCGGATAATGTTTTTATAATACAAAAATGTATTTGTTCTGATATATATCTGGAATATGTTCTGATATACATTTACATAAATTTGTTTTCATCTTTAAAAAATACTTATTTGGCTCAGCGCCTGTGGCTCAACTGGCTAAGGCCCCAGCCACGTACACCTGAGCTGGCGGGTTTGAATCCAGCCCAGGCCCGCCAAAACAACAACGCTGCAACCAAAAAATGGCCAGGCGTTGTGCCAGGCGCCTGTAGTCCCAGCTACTTGGGAGGCGGAGGCAAGAGACTCGCTTGAGCCCAGGAATTGGAGGTTGCTTTGAGCTGTGATGCTACGGCACTCTATCCAGGGTGACAGCTTGAGGTTCTGTCTCAAAAAATAAATAAATAAATAAATAAAAATACTTATTGGCTCGGTGCCTATAGCTCAAGCAGCTAAGAGCTGGTGGGTTTGAATCCAGCCCGGGCCCGCCAAACAACAATGACGGCTGCCACCAAAAAGTAACAGGGCTTTGTAGCAGGCGCCTGTACTCCCAGCTACTTAAGCTGAGGAGGTGAGGTTGCTGTGAGCAATGACGCCACAGCACTCTACCCAGGGTGACAGCTTGAGGTTCTGTCTCAATAAATAAATAAATAAATAAATAAATAAATAAATAAATAAATAACTTATTAAATCAGGCAGATGGAAGGGGGTTTAAAGGATAAATTCACACCTAACAGGTACATTGCACAGTAACCACTGCACACTTACAACTTAGACTCAAACTGTGCAAAAGCAATTCACATAACCAAAACCTTTATATACCCCTAATATTCTGAAATTTTTTTTTAAAAAGCAATATTCTCAGTCCTAACTTTCCAATAGTGTAGGGCAATGATATTTAAAGATTACCTCCTCCCACTACCATTTTAAACACTAAAGGGCTTTGATTCATATTGGGAGATTTGGGGGTGGGGCTAAGGGAATAAGATGAAAAACTAGTCAAATATTTCCCTCCCAAAAATGTTGAGAGGATTTTTTTTTTTTGTAGAGTCAAGAGTCTCACTTTATCACCCTCAGTAGAGTGCTGTGGCGTCACATAGCTCACAGCAACCTCCAGCTCCTGGGCTCAGGTAATTCTTTTGCCTCAGCCTCTTGAGTAGCTGGGACTACAGGCGCCCACCACAACACCCTGCTATTTTTTTTGTTGCGATTTGGCTGGGACCAGGTTTGAACTCACAACCCTCGGTATATGGGGCTGGTGCCTTACCCACTGAGCCACAGGTGCTGCCAGAGAGGATGTTTTAACATGGTAAAATAAGGACTAGAAAAGAATTCTGAAGATATATTTAGATTTTATATTATACCCAGTTAAGTCGTATAAAAAACTAGAACTACAAAGAGAAAAACAATTAAGATAGAAAAGAGAAAAGACTCCAAAGTCTCAAAGATGGAGAAGGGAGTAAGCTCCAAACCTTAATAAAAGATGGCTTTTGGGCGGCACCTGTGGCTCAAAGGAGTAGGGTGCCGGCCCCATATGCTGGAGGTGGTGGGTTCAAACCTAGCCTCAGCTCAAAAAAAAAAAGGCTTTTCATAACCTCAGTTCATGGAAAAAGAAATTTAATGTGATCAACTTTGTACATCTGAATGGTCAATTTTGACTAACCTCAGTTGTAAGTTCTTATCCCAAGATTTATTTACTTATTTATTTTTGAGACAGAGTCTCATTTTGTCGCCCTCAGTAGAGTGCTGTGGCTTCATAGCTCACAGCAACCCCAAACTCCTGGGCTCAAGAGAGTCCCTTGTCTCAGCCTCCCAAGTAGCTGGAACCGCAGGCAAGACTGCTACAATGCTTGCTATTTTTGAGAGGGTGTCTTGCACTTGCTCAGTCTGTTCTCCAACAAGTGAGCTCAGGCAATCCACCCGCCTCAGCCTCCCTCTTATACCAAGATTTATGTCAGAATGGGATAGCAGACTTCCAGAGAAGAAATTTTTTGGAAGATAATGTGTTAACAGTGAAAATAAAGTTTCAGATCAAATTAAGCTCAATACCATATCTAATATTTGGTAAAGAATTTCTTCCTCTCTTCCCTAGAATATCAGCAATTATTATTATTATTATTTTTTTTTTTTTTTTTTTTGAGACAGAGCCTCAAGCTGTCACCCTGGATAGAGTGCTGTGGCATCACAGCTCACAGCAACCTCCAATTCCTGGGCTCAGGAGAGTCTCCTGCCTCTGCCTCCCAAGTAGCTGGGACTACAGGCGCCCGCCACAACGCCTGGCCATTTTTTGGTTGCAGCCGTCATTGTTTGTCCAGGCCCAGGCTGGATTCGAACCCGCCAACTCAGGTGTACGTGGCTGGCGCCTTAGCCCATTGAGCCACAGGCGCCGAGCCTCAGCAATTATTTTTAAATGATGCCTAATTTTCTTAATGTCTTTCAATTAAAATGGAAGATGTTATAATTAATACTTTTAGAGAGTGGAATAAGAAGCTGCATCTCAAAGCACATGACAATTGCAAAAGCTAACTCACTGAACTGGATAAAAAAATCTCAGACACCAAGAAAGACACATTTGAGACACTCAAAATATTCTCCTAAATTGATCATTTCCTTAATTAAGAAACTACAAAAAATAAATAAATAAAAAAAAATTAAAAAAATAAAAAAGAAACTACAATATTTTGTATACATTTACTAGAAAGGAACAGGAAACATACGCTAACTTTAGTAATAAAAGGCTGATATGTATGTGAAAGAATCAATAATTCATTCCCTTTAGTTACATTTACGAAAAAAGAAGCTCTATCTCCTTTGTGAGAGAGAGATTTTAAGACACTTCGGTATCAAAAATGCAATTTCAAGTATAAGGTAATTCTTCCTCTAATATATCCCAGATCAAAGAAGTAGATTATGCATAAAAGGATTTTAGACAAGGAATTCCTTCCCAAATAAAGAAAATTTCCTTATCAAAAACTTGATACTCTTCAGCAATCAAGAAGAAAATTTAATATGTTTAACCGTGAAAGTAAAACTGGTTCTTTCAACCGTGCCTTTTATTGTTGGCTGCTAAAACACTATACTGATATAGAAGCACAGTCAAGTTAGGATTAAAACATTATCGCCAGTAAGTAAGTTTTCTTCTTCTTTGAATAGAGAATGGTTAACTCTTGAAATGTACCAAAAGCTTGTAACTGCCATTTTTCCAGATGAGAGACCCTCATACTAACGTGACTCCAATAATGTAGTTAGTGTATGCACTGTGGAGTCAAATACGTCATTGGAGCCACATTACTAAGACCTCAAATTTCTATAGTAGGATCCTAAAAGTCACTCTGTGTATTTAACAAAAGAAGGGTATAAAACTCTAGATATCTATAAGCCTAAAAGTACAAAGACATAGCACATGTCTCATTTTGTTTCACTAAATTTCTGTTACCAAACATCCATTGGCTCTCTTCTATAACAACTGCTTAATAGTCACATGAGCTCTCGAATTCCAGATTGCTTAAAATCTAGATTCCTAATGATTTTGTTTGACTTCTACTGGGCCCTTCCAGTGTTATACAGGGAGTGGTCAGGTCTCACACACACTGGAAGCCTTATGGTGAAGGTCATCTATCACAGAGAATAGCATCTTACCAGTTGGTATCACTCACTATATAGGTAGCCTTCATGAAGAACGTGGAAAGAGTAACAGCCTGGCCATCTTTTGCTCTCTAGGATTCTGAAAGTTTACTATGTTGGGAGGAAAAGCAAATAGCTTTCAGTCTACCTCTATTAGACAATGAAAATAGACCAAAGTTCCTCATCATTTCTTTTCTAATTTTGACATAATTAGGTTTATTTTATTAGCCAAGAAGGAAAAAAAAAATCATCTTTGAGGTTTGAAATACTTTAAAAATCAAGAATACATGAAATATTTAAAATAAAATGACTCTGAAAAATGAAGTTCTATTCTCCTAAATGCCCTCACTTTTCCATTAGAAACAAACAAAAAAAGAATTCAGTATTTTTATACAAACTTCAAAGCTTGAGTTTTTCTTACATTTTTACATTTCAAAGCAATACAGAAACAATGGAACTTTGTGCACTTGACCAAAATTGGAAGAAATGATCCGCATGCACACAATCTGCACAATGGATACAGCACAATGTTAACTACAAACAAAGGCTTAGAGTTAAATTGAAGAAATGAGTCTTACAGATAACTTTAGTCATTTCCACATACCATGTGAAATGTGAATGAAAAAAAAGTAACTCTAGTTCCCAGATCTAACTCTTGCGTTTGGACTGACAATCTTTCAGGTACATCTTTGGAACCTTCATCAAATGGTCTAGATGAGTCACTGCACTATTTGAGTCCACTCTTTAATGTGCACTTATGAGGAGAGGTATTTTTACTTACTCTGGTCAGCATAGTTTTTTGCTTTGAGTTCAAGTTGTCTTGTTTGAGATTCTAAAGATTCCACTCGGGTCTGTAAGTCCTTTTTTTCTTGTTCTTGAGAGTCTTCAAATTCAATGAATTTCTAATAAGGAAGAACAATATATATTTTCATCTAAGAAATGAAATCTTTTTTACATTTGCAACTCCTATGTTTTTCAGTATCAATAATCACAGATAGTATTAACTCCTTAAAGTAATCTCAGAATCATGACCTTGAGTTGATTTTTAATTTTTCTGTAAAAATTAAATTAAAAAACTTCCAACTGTAAAAGAAAACATATGACAAAATAATTCGCTTATTTTAAGGTATTTCCACTTCATACAATAGGCATTCCAAAGTCATACATATTTCTTCTTACTAAAAATATATAAATCAAAAAAAATATATATATATATATAAAAATCCTTTAACCAGTACACCTGCATATTTATCTTAAATTCAAGACTCAGATTTTTTGATCCCTAACATGTATAAGAGAACAAAAGAATTATGGAATAATCAATTTATATCTGTTAAATGATTATGTCATTAATTCTAAACCATGGAATTTAAATCCCTAAGAAAAGAGCATGTGCTAATGAATATTTCCACCAATCAAATTTAATTTACTAAAACTATTCTTGCCAAGGATATTTCTGTTAAATAAAATCATCAAATCTCAATTTTATCGTAATTGTTCTATCAGTAACATTTGACAAATGATCACTCAATCCTTTTTAAAACATTTTTTTTTCATTTGGCTTCTAGGACTTTCCTTGTTTTCCTTCTACTTTACTAGCTGTTCCCTTTTGGTCTTCTTTGATGTTATCTGGTCTTCTCCCTAATTTCTAAACATTGGAATGCTCAGTCCTTGGACACATTTTATCTTCTGTGTTTATACTTATTACCTGGTAATTCCATTCAGTTTCATGGTTTTAAATACTAACTATATGCTGACAACTTCCAAATTTCGATCTCTAGCCCAGACCTGAACTCCAGCGTCTTAAATTTAACATGTGAAAATCCGTTCCTTTCTTGGTCTTCTCTAACTCATTAAATTACTATGGTCAATTGTTCAGGCCAAAAACGTTGACTCTTCTGTTTCTCTATTACCTCATATACCCATATCTAATCCATCAAGCAAATCTACCTTCAGCCATAACCAGTGTTCATCAATTCTACCTCTGTAACACCATTAGCTACTACTTAGATAACTGTAACTGCAATCACCTCCTAATTGATCTCCTTTCTACCCTTCCTCCTCTACAACGCTTTCTCATTATAATAGTTAGGGTATCCTTTAAAAAGTAAGTCAGTGGGCGGCGCCTGTGGCTCAGTGGGTAGGGCAGCAGCCCCATATACCGAGGGTAGAGGATTTGAACCCAGTCCTGGCCAAACTGCAGCAAAAAATAGCCAGGCATTGTGGCGGGCACATGTAGTCCCAGCCACTCGAGAGGCTGAGGCAAGAGAATCACCTAAGCCCATAGTGTCTTACTATGTCACCCTGGGTAAAGTGCCGTAACGTCACAGCTCACAGCAACCTCAAACTCCTGGGCTTAAGCGATTCTCTTGCCTCAGCCTTCCAAGTGGTGGGGATTACAGGCGCCCACCACAATACCCGGCTATTTTTTGTTGCAGCTGTTGTTGTTTAGCTGGCCAGGGCCAGGTTGGAACCTGCTACCCTTGCTGCATGTGGCCGGTGCCGTAACCACTGTACTAAGGGTGCTGCGCCTCCTCTCCCCGGTTTTATGCTAATTATATTCAGTCCATGTAATTTAACTGGTGATGACCCATCTCTCTACGCCTGGGTACACGTCTTAAAATTAGACTTGTCGGAGTCCTCTCTGGGACATATGCCAGTTATTAGGAAGAATACTACCTTCTCTTTCTCTGGGATCTTAACTCTAAATAAAACCTAGCAGGCTTAAGCTGCAGACTGGCATCTTTTTCCAACATAGAAGAGCAGGCCTGAGACTAAAGCCAATAGAGAGAACTAAAGAGCAAGAGTGAGAAAAGCCCTAGTTAAAGATACTATTTAAGTATCTGGAATCAATAGTTCCTGAAGCCAGAATTTTCTCAGGGTTTTTGTTTGTGTGTTTATGTAAACACAAATCAATGAAGCTGGGCCTGTAATCCTAGCACTGTGGGAGTCCAGGGCTGGAGGATTACTTGAGCTCAAGAGTTTGAGAACAGCCTGAGCAAGAGTGAGGCCCCATCTCTACAAGAAATAGAAAAAGAAGCCAAGAATGGTGGCCTGTGACTGGTGTCTCTCTTTCTACATATGTGTGTTATGTATATATTTGGAGAAGGCCAGGTGTAAAGGCTCATGCTTATAATCCTAGCAACTTGGGAGGCCAAAGAATGAGGACTACTTGAGGCCAGGAGTTTGAGACCAGCCTAGAAACACAGCAAGACCTCATCTCTAAAAAAATTTAAAACTTAGCTGGGTATGGTGGCATGTGCCTGTAATTCCAGCTACTCAGGAGGCTGATGTTGGAGGACTCCTTGAGTCCACGACTTAGAGGCTGCAATGAGCCATGATCACGCCTCTACACTCTAGCCTGGGTGACAGAGTAATACCCCATCTTGAATGGACAAACTGACAAATTCATTCAAGAAACATCTATTGAGTACTATTGTGGCAACACAGAAAACATGACTATAAGTACCCCACAACCTCTGTCTTCCAAATATTCTCTTGCTGCAAGTAAATGCAAGCAGGTTATGTTACATAGAAAAGCAGCAACTATGAAGTCTGTGTAAGTTATGTCAGTGTTTTGTATGGGTATACAATCAAAGACTAGAATTCATATGAAAATGTAATGGCCTGGTGGCACCCATAGCTCAGTGGGTAGGGCACCGGCCAAATACACCCAGGTTGGTGGGTTCAAACCTGGCCTGGACCTGCTAAACAACGACAACTGCGACAAAAAAAAAGTCAGGTGTCGTGATGGGTGCCTGTAGTCCCAGCTACTTGAGAGGCTGAGGCAAGAGAATCGCTTAAGCCCAAAAGTTTGTGGTTGCTGTGGGCTTTGAGGCCACGGCATTTTACCCAGGGCAACAGAGTGAGACTGTCTCAAAAAAAAAAAAAAAAAAAAAAGAAAAGAAAATGTAATGGCTTTCATATGAAGGCTGTAACTCAATTATAGCACAAGAATATGGGGAAAGAGACAAGAGAGGGGAAGGGAGGGGAAGAGGGGGGAGGATGGGTGGAGAAGGGGTAAATGGTGGGATCACACTTATGGTGCATCTTAGAAACTTACTAAATACAGAATACAAATGTTTTCATACAATAAACAAGAAAATCCCATGAAGGTCATATTGAACAGTTGGATGAAAATAGTTCAGATTGTATATGAAGTCAGCACATTGTACCCCATGATTGCACTAATGTACACAACTATGATTTAATAAAAAATAAAAATAAATTTAAAAGAAGTCTTCTTGATTTACTTCAAAGAAACATGCCTGCTTTCTATTCATGTAATGCCAACTTAACACACTGAGATAACATAAAAATAATAATATATCCCATTCTGTCTCTTTCTAGTAAGAAAAAAATTTGTTGTAACAGTTGAATGACCACACACTCATTCACAATGTCTATTCTCTAGATGTTAGGAGAAGCACAGAATAGGCAGGTAGGCACAAAGTAATAAGATTTATTCTGAGATAAATTAACATGTTACACATAAAACTGAAACTCTTATCCCACCCATCCAGTAGAAGCACTTAGTTCATGACAGCCATCAAAGACCCAAAGCAAACATTAATGCTATAACATAAGAAAGCTATAATGGAAGGGTAGAGAAACAAATGATTTAAACCTGTATTTAAAAGAAGACACCATTTCCGTTGACTCTAAAAGGAACAATTTGACCAGCCTGAGCCAGAGGGAGACCCCGTCTCTTAAAATAGCCGGGCAATGGGCGGCTCCTGTGGCTCAGCGAGCAGGGCGCCGGCCCCATATACTGAAGGTGGCGGGTTCAAGCCCGGCCTCGGCCGAACTGCAAAAACAAAAAAATAGCCAGGCGCTGTGGCGGGCGCCTGTAGTCCCAGCTACTAGG
>CAUYON010158890.1:0-25105 GCA_963573935.1 Arctocebus calabarensis | reverse complement strand
GTTTACATGGATGGAGCTGGAACATATTCTTCTTAGCAAAGTATCTCAAGAATGGAAGAAAAAGTATCCAATGTACTCAGCCCTACTATGAAGCTAATTTATAGCTTTCATATGAAGGTTATAACCCAATTATAGCATAAGGATATGGGGAAAGTGGCAAAGGAGGTGAGGGGAGGTGGGAGAGTGGGTGGAGGAAGGGTAAATGGTGGGCCCACACCTATGGTGCATGTTAGACGGGTTCAGGCAAAACTTACTAAATGCAGAATACAAATGTCTTCATACAATAACTAAAAAAATGCGATGATGGCTATGTCAAACAGTTTGATAAAAATGTTTCAGACAGTGTAGAAACCAGCACATTGTACCCCTTGATGGTACAAAACTATGATTAAACAAAAAAATAAATAAAAAATAAAAATAAAGTAAAATAAAATGCTATGTAGGCTGAATGAAAAGGGAAACTTTATATCACTATTTTATAATGAATATAAATTATTCATATAAAATTATTACAAAGAGTCTATCAGAAAGCCAGCAAGTTCAGGCAACTGGCCCTGCCTGACTTACTAACTAATCCCGGGTTCAACAAGTGTTGCCTCTGCTACAGGCAAAATTACAATGTGGCTCTGTGCCTAGCGAGCGCATCATGCTCCACAGTGTTGGCAGAAGTTTCAGCCAGACACAAAGGACTGTAACTTACCTTCCATCAACACCAAGGAAATGAAATTTGGCCACCACAGGATAAGTCTGGGCTCTTGCCAGTCTGTCATATTAAGCCGCAATTGACCTAGGGAATCAAGATCTAATAGAAAGGAACACACAAATGTAAGTACAGACAGGGTGGTTTTATGAGCTTTCAACCTTGTGGCTGCCCTCTAAAGTGAGAATCAGAGGTAAGTGCATTTATCCATCAGGATAATCTGTGGTGGTTGGGGAAATTGAAAGAACTCAATATATAGGCCTTACAATACTCCACAGCTGTAAGACAGAGTCATAGTCTAACTACAGAAAATCTGGTCCAGAATCCCTTTATAAAATTGGCAAGCAATGTAGCTCACAGATGGGTGCTTTGCCACTTCCCTCACAGCTACACACAGTCACAGCTGAGGTGACGCGTTCTGCACCTGCTGCGGTTTCTGGAGAAGTTTCAGAGGCAGGTCAAAGCACAATAAATTATAGTTGACTAGCTAGAAGAAAATCAGCAATGAGAAGGAAATAACACACCATTGACATCTCTTTTAAATACAAGTTTTGCTCAGTGTGGCACAGTGGTTCATACCTGTACTCCTAGCACTCTGGGAGGCCAAGGCAGGTGGATATCCTGAGCTCCAGAGTTTAAGACCAGGCTGAGCAAGAGCAAAGCACCAATCTCTACTTTACCCAGGTGCTGTGTTTGGCGCCTATAGTCCCAGCTATTCAGAAGGCTGAGGCAAGAGGATGAGTTGACCCCAAGAGCTTGAGGTTACTATGAGCTATGAGGCCAACACACTCTACCCTGAGTAACATAGTGAGACCCTGTCTCAAAAAAAAAAAGAAAAAAAAAAAGAAAGAAATGCAAGTATGTTTTTTTCAATGATAGTTTATAAAGAAAAATAAGAAGTCATACACGATTTTGTTTTGTTTTTTGTTTTTTTGTCTTGTTTTTGTTGCTTTTTTGTTTTTTGGTTTTTGGGGGGTTTTTTGAGCCTGGAAACAAAATTTGGCAATGATTGGTTGGTTTTTTCATGGTTGGTTAATTGTTCTTAACTAGTATTATTTCTTTACAAACTCATTCTAGAAAAATTAGGACATACTGATACACTTAAGAAAAAAAAAAGGTCTATTACCTCACCACCCAGGGATAACAACTAAGTTGGGCAGTTTTATAAATTTTTGATCTATGCATAGATTTTTTTTAATGGATCATATTGTACATAGAATATTATAACAATTTTTAAATATAATAGTACACATTACAGTGTCATTTCAATGACTACCTTTATATGCCATCAAGTGTATAATTTATTTAACTAATCATGTAGAGAGGTACATTGGTAGATGTATAATATTTTACCATCATAAATAACATTGTCAAGAACATATTTATACAATAGCTTTGAATGCACTGTCCTAGGGATGGAATTGCTAAGCTAAGAGAAATATCATTCCAAAGCACATAAGATACACCAGTACAAGTTGGCTTTGAGGTATTCCTTACTTATCACAATTTTATAAATTGCTTTTCACTGCCCAAGAAATGAATTCCACTCAACCAGTGGTGAGCAGAGTAGGCTGAGGTCATAAAACAGAGTCCTGGTACATTTGAAGGGTTGAAGACAAAAGGTTGTATCTATGTTGATATTTCTCTTCATCCTTTGAAATCTGTCTTATACTTGTAAATGGTTATGGAATTTTATTCACACCAGCTATGGAGACGATATGAAAGATAAGTTCCATGCAGAAACTTAGATAATTTTCAGGGATCAACTTTCACATTTTTATTTTTGGACTACAATGAAATCATTCAAAACTTATTATTGAGAATGTCAAGACAGCAACAGCAGAGCATTAAACCAAGCAGGGGGCCCTTCCAAAGCTCAGGGCCCTCTGCAGCTACACAGATCCCAGGTACAGAAAGCGATACTGGTCTCATGCTTACCCACCAGTTATTTGCCATGATCACTTGGTCATACGTAGCCAGGAATTCATAAGCTTGCTGAAAAGCAGGGAGCATCTTTTATGTAACTGTAAATGTAACCATTTATTAATTCATATTAACTATATCTCACTACACTTTCCTTACACTTCATATAGGGGGAAAAATAATCACCCTAATTCTATAAATGAATAAATGTCATCATCTGTCAGGGAAAAGTTTAAATTTACAACACACGCATTTAACTCTGAAGATGAAGCTCCCACAAAACCACATTGAAAGACAAACCACATTCACTAATGCCATATTTTGAAATCCTGAAAGTTTGTGCCCGCTTGAAGTATGTGTTTCAACTCAACAAAATAATATACTTTATTGTTAAGTTTTTTTAATTTAAAAAACCTTGGTCTATGTGTTAACACTGAATTGAAGAAATCAACACAAAACTAAAGTCAGTCAGTCAATGGGTTGATATTTGGCAGCCAAAAGACACTTTATATTCAGCGCCTCGTTTTTCTGTTGCTTTTGCTTTGGTTTCCATGGAAATGTATATTTCCTGCAAGCTAAAGATTTTTATGATCTTAGCTATGGGGGGTGGGGGGAGTAGAAATAAATATAGCTAGATAGTCAGAAAAGATGTTGATTTATAATAAAATACGGGTAAAACACATGTAAGCCCTAGAAAGTGAGTGAAGTTCTGACTGGCCCATTGAGTTCTTTGCAAAAATCAGTTTACTTCAGAACATAGGTACATTAACCTAAGAACAACAAAATATGTTTATGTTGGCAACAACATATTAAAACAGGCTTTAGGTATAATATTGGCCTTTACTTATTTTATTAATTAGACCTTCATCATTATCAGACAGACTTTTATTGGACACCTCCTATATGCTTGACATGGTGTTATTTACAGGCATTTGTTAGCTCATTTCTGTGGCTGGCAAAATGTTTAAATAATGTTAATTTATTCAGCATACTAAAAAACACTTACAGGGCTCCTCTGTGTTGAATGTTGGAGAATACAAAGACAAACATACAACCAAGACTGTTTGCCCTAGAAATGGTGGCGGGAAGTGTGGAGTAGTTGCACTAAATGCAGTTCAGTGCAGTGGAATAAGGCTCTTTAAACAGGCTATGAGTTTCCACAGGTACATTCCATATAACATAATGCAGAATATGAAAATACACTAAATAGGGTTTTAACTATCAGAGGCAAAAAATAAGCAGTAGAGTTACGTGAGTAAGAAATACTAGAGAAAATAAAGAGAATGAAGGAACAGACAAATAATTTAGAGGGAAAAAATAAAAATGAAGAGAAAATAGAAGGAAACAATATTTAGGAAAAGACCAGAGAAGAAGAAAAGGAATAAGAGGAAAGGAACCAAGATAAACTATCATGAAAAACCAAAATGATACTGGGTCAAATGTCTGAAGGAGGAAAGAAATGGGAGAAGGTTAGAAAGCTCTGTGAAATATATTTTGCACAAATATATTTCAGGACAGCAGGCTTATTCTATCATTTCCTAGGTCCATTGTGTAACTGACAGAATCAAGACCAATCCACAGGGAAGGAAGTCTACAGAAATGCTGTCCAGTTCTTGGAAGGCGATGATCCCCTGTGGAGGATATAGGATAGAACAGGCAGCATCAGGATGTGCAATTGAAAGATTGTGTTCCTTGGAACTGCCAACTTTCACACCTTTGTTTTATCTAAAGGCAATTTGTCCAAAGAGTGACTTAGAGTGAGACTCTTGTCAAAAGTGTTTATATTAGGGTTTTCTTTTTATTAATAGAGTCAATATCAAATGAGACCTTTATTGTTTAAAATCAATGGCCAATATTCAAAACTTCCACGGTGAGCAGTAGTGGCTGTCCCAGACATAAAAAAGCACTTGTCCATGGACCAAGGAGTTACCAAGGAGACTGTATCAATAAACATATCATTTTGTTAAAGATGCCAGGACTTCTTATGGAATATGACACTGGCAAGCAGTGCATCTTGGATTATTACTAGGGTTTGCATTTAAAACCATGTTAGAGGACAGACTTCCTCAATCACTACCTGAACACTCCCTATCCTAAATGCCTCAAGAAGACATGTTTGCACCTTTATCTAAAAAGCACCAGCTCAACAGAGAGAACCACTCCTAGTCAGAGAAATCAGGATAGGCTACAATGAGTCAGCATTTATTTTTAAATATGTGTTAGACTAAAATGGAGATTTAAACACCAAAGAGTTGTGTTTTATCTCCACACATTGGTTAGAAGTTAGCTCATAACTAGGTATAAACTCCAGAGATTAAAAAATATAGTAGTATTTTTGTTTAACTTCTGACATTGTATCTTAAAATAGCACTGCTGTTCCCTGACTGAGAAGTAGCTAAACACTAGGGCAGAGACTGTTTTCGTAATGACAGCCTCGTACCCTTGTGGTTATCTTTCCTACTATACCAGCCACACACATAACCCCTGTGCCATCACCACCTCCACCATTACCACCCTTTGCTTGTTTTAGTTTCTTTTGGTTTACAGCAGATTAGCTTCCCATAATTTATGTCCATGACAGTCACTATCTTCACTGAAATAAAGTTTTGTTCTGTGACAAACTGAATTCTGTAATTTATAATCCCAGCACTTGATAACTGACCTCAGAGCCCTGGAAGAGTTCAACACATCTCAACTCTGAAAGCATCCTGATGTTCTAACTAGAGAGAGCAAAGTAGATGAACACTGGGGTGTGTTATCTGATCTTTGACCAAAATAAACATGATCTTTGGGGACATTCAAAGAGGAGCCTGCAGAGCCCAGGCCTGGGGATTGCTAGGGGAAAAATATGCACTAGTGCATCTGTTGTCTAAATTCGGAACTGAAATGAAATGTTTGTCACCCTGTATGTACACGTGCATGCTTCTGCCACAGTGGTCTCCCCATCCAGCAGGTGCTCATGACATCAGGTGATTGTGCGAGCACATTAGAGGTGTTTATCCCTCCAGTCCTCTGTTGGCTTTGTGCCAACACCTGTTGCAGGAAGTTTTCTCTCTTAAACCATTTTTATTTCCAGCTGCACACCAATTATTTAATGGAAGTCCAATTATGTGAACATACTGTAGAAAATCACCCTTTTATGCTTCATCCAAGAACTCAAGTATGTTGGTGTTAGTCCTTTCATTATTATTGTCATTGGATCCAAAAACTCAAACCTTTAAATATGGGTGGGAGGAAGAAGTTGGAAGGTGAACGGCAGGAGGAGGCTCCTTTCTTGGTAGTTTTAACTACACCTGGAGGTTTTTAGAAACCATGCTGCTCATTTTGGAAGGAAACACTTTGTGCTCTTCTTTCTCAAGATGATGTCTGAAGCATGAGCTGGAAAACATCCCTCACCCTGAAAAATATCCCTCGGGTGGTTCAAAGAGAAAGGGCTTATGAAAGCAAGTAGTTATTTTTGCCCTGTCTATTCATAGTGCAGAAAGTTCTCACGTTTGGTTTGCAAATTGCATTTGCTAAATTTCTGTGGCAGCCTTTCACACAAAGAAAGAAGGGGTTTTGTAAACTGAGATTAAATAAATAGTGTGGTCTAATCCCATCTAGTTTGTGTTTATGCATGCTTCATTGTGGGATTTACAGCCTTAGCCCATGGAAAGACAGAATAAACGAAGTGAGCACAAAGCATCCAGGCTATGAGTTTTGGGAATTAGGATCAGGTTCAGGTGGGAATTCAGTAAAAGATTTATCTGAAAAGAAGATACAGAAATAGAGAAAGAATGAAGAAATCAAACTCTTTTCATTTTTGTCAACACACCATTTAAAATTTTCTCAAAAAAGAAAGAGAAACATCGTTACATACACTCCCTACACACTGAGAAAAATGTTTGATAAAAAGCAGTTTTCTTCCTGGTTCTTTCCCTACAGTGGTTTCTTCCATTTCTGACCCTAAGTCCAGAAGTACCACACCAGTCTCAGAGGTCTATTTTTTCCTTTTCCATGCATCTGGAAGATTCTTGTACTTATACCCCATCAGGCTTGTCAATGAAGAGATGGCAGTAATTGACAGAGGGCAGTGACTGTGTCCTCAAAGGTTAAGAGTAGAATGTAAGCTATGTCTAAAATGTTCCCACCAAGTCCATTTTGCCTTATTAAGCTGTTTCAAAGACTGCATTCATTCTTCTCACTCCAGATCAAGTTGACTGATAATGAGCTTTTATTATTTCTTGTCACCTGGATAAGAAAAGGTCTACTTGTTATGAGAGGTCCTTTTGTTAGATGGTATATGCCCTTTGTGTTCATGTTTTCCTTTGGTCCCCTCAATTGCCTCTTGTATTTTATCAGCTTTCACCTTGGGAGAGCTGAGGGCAGCTGGGGAACAGGATTGTGATACCTCTCACTGCACAAAAGTGGTGGGATAAGACCCATAAGAAAGAAGCCAAAATAAGAAAACTTATATATTTGAGTCCTTGTTGATTTCCTGTGTCTTAAATGGTCTTATCAGTGATAATAAAAAGAGCTGATTTTTGTGGAAGGAAAAGGAAGAAGAGCAGGTCTGCTTTGTACAATGTAGTGAAAATAAAGGATAGAAAAATCTGAGAAATGTAAAGAAATCTTTATGGATTAGACCAGCCATCAGAAATTGCATGGACAACTTTAACTTACATGATTAAGTTAAAATATATTACAAAAGAGGTTCTCAGCCCCTGGATAAAACATGGCAGACTAAACAAATTCACTTATCTTTGTTTCAACCTGAAATCTCATTCAAATTACAGTGAAACGTTTTTTCTAGTATTAATGTAAATCCAAAAAGACAAGGCAAAAAGTAAAATTATAAGCAACTAGATATGTCAACAAATGTCAGAAGCTAGAAAGTGGATGAAGGAGCAATAACTGGCCAGGTAAAACTGAAGAGGTGAAACTTAGAGCAATTCTTGTGGTTGCCAGGATTATCCATTTAAGGTATGTTAAATTAAGTACAGGTAATGTTAATAGACAGATGGTACATACATATATATATATACACAGGATAGAAGAAAGATGTTTTGGGCATCAAAAAACTCAACTAAAAATAGATTGTGTAGTGAATTTTAAAAATTTCTGACTTGTATATTCTATAAAACAATTTGGAAAATTATGTACCTTCTCACTTTTTTAAATTGACATCTAAAATTTTTTATAATAAATATTTTCAAAATATTTAATGCCTGGCAAATTATAAATACTGATTTTTTTAATAATGTTAAACCATAATTTTGAATTAAACAGTGAAAATTTAAGACCATTACAATTTTATGACTGCTATCATGCATTTTAAAATGAAATAAAAACACTTTTTAAATAATTATTCCTTTTATTCCTTGCATTTGTACTCCCATTATACTTCCCTCATAGCACTTTTATGCCTGAAAATCCTTTTTAGATCTTCCATCATACTTCTCTGCAACAAAAAATATTTTAAAATTTGGAAATTTAAAAATTAATCTTCTGGTACCATTAAGCTCTAAATAATAAAAAAAATCTTATAGTTGAGTTATTGCATCAAATACTATTATTACAGGATTAGTCAAAATGCCATAAATTTATAAGTTATTAAAAATAAGTTGAACTTTTTTGCTTTTTTATTATTTTTTGTTATATGGATAAATTGTATCATGCAGTGTGATACAATACTTCAAAGTCATGGCTTTAAGAATACCCATCACCAGAATAGCCTACATCACACCTCACATGTATTTGAATTTTTTTCTAAAGATTCTGATAAGAAACATAAGATGATAAAAATTTACCAAAATACTTGATATATAAGATTACCATTGACAATATTTAGATGGAAGCAAAGCAGAAATCTATGTATGATTGTAGGACAAGCAGACATGATATTAATATATCCTGAGAATCATTTATTTCATTTTCCCTTCATCGTGTTTTGAGTGCATTTTAACTAAGCAATCAAGAAACTTTTGCTTCTATGTGTTTCCTCTTTTTAAGAGAAGAAATACATTTTTCTAAAAGCCTGCAGTTGAGGTTATATGTAATTTGAATTATTTGGATCATAAAACAATTAGTTTTTACTACCTAATAATTTTTTAAACACCACAGGTAAAAAGGTAAATTAAGGTCCCTGCTCTGTAATGATGCTTAAATACATTTTAATAACTAAAGTTTTTGAGACCTGATACAAAGGTCCTAGGACTTTTTGATAAGACTCATTTTTGCTGTAGATGGGTGATATCTCACTTTTCTTTTTATTTAGATTTCCCTAATCATTACTGACATTGAGCATTTTTCTCATGTGTTTGTTGGCCATTGGTATATCTTCATTTGAAGTTTCTGTGTATGTCTTTTACCTACTTTTTATGGGGTTGTTTGATATTTTCTTGCCAATTTTCTTGATTGCTTTGTAGATTCTCATACTCAATCCCTTTATTGAATATATAGTATACAAATATTTTTTCCACTCTGTAGGTTGTCTATTTACTTTATTGATTGTATCCTTGGCTATGCCTTTTAATTTTATCAGGTCCCATTTATTGTTTGTTCTTTTCTTTTTTTGCAATCAAAGGTAAGTCAGCAACAGTTTCCAATACTTGTTATTACTATAGGATGCTTTTTCTAAATTTCATGGTAACCACAGAACAAAAAACTATCACAGAAATGCTAAAAAATAAAAAGCAACAAATTGAAACATAATATCAGAAAAAATTACTTAAGCACCAAGGAAGACAATAACACAGGATTAAGGAAGAAAGGAGACAGAAAACAAGTTAAAAAATAAAAAAAAAAATCAATGACTATCGTAAGTCTTCACTTACAATGTGAAGACAAAATGCAAATGGAATAAATTCTCCAATTAAAATACATTAGGTGGCTGAATGGATTAAGAAAACAACCAAACATATATTGCCTACAAGAAACTCACTTTATCCATGAAGAAACTCATAGATTGAAAGTTTAAGAATAAAAAAGATCTTTCATGCAAATGGAAACCAAAAAAAGAGCAGGAGTATATTTATATCAGATAAAATAGACTTTAAGTCAAAAACTGTAAAAACAGAGAAAGAAAGTATTTATATAATGATAAAGAAATCAATTCAGCAAAAGGGTATGACAATAATAAATATATATGTACCCAAAACTGAAACATCCAAATATATAAAACAAAATGTATCTAAAAATAAGATAGACCACAATACAATAATAGTAGGAAACTTCAACACCTCACTTTTGATAATGGAGAGACAATCCAGAAAGAAAACCAAAAAAGAAACAAAGGAATTAAGTCTTCAAATTAAACAAACCTAACAGATATTCATAGAAAATTTCATCCAACTGCAGAATACACAATTTCTTCATCAGCATATGAAATATTCTTCAAAATAGACCATATGTTTGGCCACAAAATCGGTATCAAAAAATCCAAAAAGGATTTAAACATATCAAATACATTTTTTAATACAAAAGAATAAAACTGAAATTAATAACAAGAGGAATGCCATAAACTTTACAGTTACATGGAAGTTAAACAATATGCTACTGGACAATCAATAAGTCAATGAAGAAATCAAGAAGGTTATTTTAAAATAACTTGAAACAAATGAACATGGAAACACAACATGCCAGGACACATGGGATATACCCAAATACATTACTAGGAGGGAAGTTTACAGCAATAAACACCTACATCAGAAAAAATAGATTCTAAATAAACAACATAACAGGCACCTCTAGGAACTATGATAACAAACAAAATACCAAATTAGAAGAAAAATAATAAAAATAACAGCAGAAATAAATTAAGAATAAAAAATACAAAAAATTGACAAAATGAAAAGTTGGGGTTTTGAAAAAATAATCAAATTCAACAAACATTTACCTTGACAAAGTAAGAAAAAAGATAAAAGACACATAAATAAAATCAGACATGATAATGGAAACATTATAGCTGATACCACAGAAATACAAAGGATCATTGGCTCCTTTGTACAGCCGTTTGTCAAAAAATTGGAAAACATAGAAGAAATGGATAAATTCTTGCACGCATACAAGATGATGAGATAGAGCCAGTAAGAAATAGAAAACTTGAACAGATCAATAAACAGTAATACGATTGAAACAGTCATAAAAAGTCACTCACCAAAGAAAAGCCCAGAACCTGATTGATTCTTTGCTGAATTCTATCAAGCATTTAAAGAACTAATACCAATTCTACTCAAACTATTTCAAAGAGTTGAAGAGGGGGGAATACTTCTCAACTCCTTCTGTACATCAAGCATTACTCTGATATGAAAACCAAAGACACAACAAAAATAAAACAAAACTGCAGGCCAATATTCATGACAAACAGATACAAAAATCCTCAACAAAATATTGGCAAGCAGAATTTGACAACACCCTAAAAGAACATTCTTCATGATTAAGTGGGATTCATCCCAAGTATGAAAGGATGGTTCAACATATGCAAATAAATAAATGTGTTACATCATATCAGTAAAATCAAAAACAAAAGCTTATATGATTATTTTGATAGATGCTTAAAACTCAGTGACCATTCATGATAAAAAAAAAAAAAACAACAAATTGGGTATAGAAAGAATAAAAGGGGAAAACATGGCAAGCCTTTCCACCAAGACCTGAAACACCATAAGAATGCTCACGTTCACCACTTTTATTCAACAGAGTACTGGAAGTCTAGAAAGAGCAATAAGTCAAGAGAAAGGAATTAAAGGCATCCAGATTGAAAAGGAAGAAGTCAAATACTCCTTGTTAGTGAAGACATGAACTTACATTTAACAAAACCTAACAACTCCATGAAAACAATCTTAGACCAACAAATGAATTTAGTAAAGTTGGAGGATAAAAAAACAACTTATAAAATTATCAGTAGAGTTTATGTATGTTAACAGTGATCAATCTGAAATAGAAATTAAGAAAGCAATCCCATTTACAACACCTACAAAAAAAACCTAGGCATAAATTTGACCAAAAAAGTGAAAGATCACTACATAGAGAACTATAAAAATGATGAAAGAAATTGAAGATCAAACAAAAAAAATGGAAGGATGCCCTATGCTCATGGATTGGAAGAATGCATATTGTTAAAAGGTATATGCTACCCAAAGAGACCAACAGATTCAATGCATCCCTGTTAAGGTACCAATGACATTCTTCACTGAAATAGAAAAAAGGATTCTAAAATTTATATGGAACCACAAAAGACCCCAAATAGCTAAAGCAATCCTGAGCAAAAAGAACAAAACTTGAGGCATCACTTTTATTTCAATATACAATGGCATAAAAAGATTGAAATCCAGTTATTTTCAGCAATCTGAATGGAAGTGGAGGTCATTATGTTAACTGAAATAAGCCAGGCAGAGAAAGATAAATATCTCATGATTCAGTCATATGTGAGATGTGAAAGGTACAAAAGTGGGTCCCATAGAGGTAAAGAGTAGAATGGCTTATTTATAGTTATCAAAAGTTATAAAGGATGAAGGGAATAAGGGGAAGGCAGCTATAGGTCCAAAAATATAGTTATATAGAAGGAATGAGTTCTATTTTATAATTCAGTAGGAAAATTAAAGTTATAATAATTTATTGTATATTTCAAAATAGCTAAAAGAAAAAAATTGTAATTTTCACAATATCAAGAAAAGATAAATGTTTGAGGTGGTTGATATCCCAATTATCTTGATTTGATTATTATACATTATATAAATGTATCAAAATACCCTAGGTATGACAAAAATAGAACTTTGATATATCAACAAAAAGTAAAAAAAAAAGAAAAACTATCAAAGAATTAAAGAGCCTGTAACAAAGATGTATTTCATCTGAAAAAATAAGTAAACAAACAATGCATAGTTTGAGGGTTAAGCAGAAATTTAGAATTACTATATGTTAATGTACTATGTGATAATGTACTATATTGCAACTATTTTGCAAATATGTCTGATATACTGCCTTATTAGGCAAGAAGTACCCAAATCTGTGCAAAAACAAAATAAAACTCAAAGTTTTAATAACAGAAAGTAGAGGCAAAACCAAACCTGTTTTCATGTTTATTAGCCATATAAGGAAAAGAAACCTAAAAACCTGACATGGCCACAGGGAGCCACTTTTTCCCTAATCCTCAGGGAAATAAGTAATAATTTTCCCATTTTCTATAAAATTATACTAGAGGAAAAAAAAGATTTGGTTGTCTACTGATTTATTTTTTTAAACTGTGAGATATTTTTTCCTATTGAGTAGGCAAAGATTATAAAGTGGTACAACCCCAACCTTCTTTAGGATTTGAGGCACTCTTAATCATAGTGATAAAATTTTTTTTGAGAAAACGCAAATATTTCCTTATGCTCATTCATAAACATGAGATAATACCCATTTTTTAAAAGCTAGATAATAATGTTCTAATGCAGTAACTTTCTACTTCAGCTACATTCAGTCTTCTTAAAATTCAAGACCAACGGTTTCTATCCCTTTTTGTCCTGGCAAATCTCATAAGTAGCAAGCATTGACATTCTTCATTGTTCCAATGACTTTCAAATTATATTCAAAATTAAGGACATTTTTTTCTCATAAACATCATTGTCCATTTAATGTGCTTCCCATAATCTTTCAGTGCAAAATGTTGGAAGAGAGACATTTGCCATGGTTATTCTTTCAATTTTGACTTACTATAAAATTACAAACACCCATGCACGCACATGTACAAACACACACACACACACTAGCTCTAAGCAGAGCTGCAGATTGAGCTGGCTGTAGCCACAGGCTATGCCTGCTGCTCAGTTCACCACCCACTAAGCGCTCAGAATTGATCATCATGCCTTGCTTTGCGGCTCCCTGAGTGGGCTGTTTCCACATTCATATCTTTCACATACTGCTCCTTCTCCCTGAATTGGCCCCCTCATACTAAGCAACTCCCACTTTTATCAAGGATCAATGAGCCTGTCTTTACTATCTAAACTAAATTAAGAACTCCTTAGTCCTAATCTTTCCATTACACTTACCACATTGTATTGTAATAGCACTGATCTGTCTCCACAGTGTATTACAATCTCCTTAAAACAAAGGACCAAGTCTTGGACATGTTTCTATGTTCTGCATCTAGCAAGGTGTCCTGCACATAGCTTGGCCTCCCTCTTTGGTTGTTCAATGTGTGAATAAATAAATGGCCATAAACAACACACAGGAAGCCCCCAGAGTCCCTGTTCTGGCATTGTTTCTCCATTGGCACCAGCTTTTTGCTTTGTTCTCTGTCCTTCCCTACATCATGGAGTCTTCTTCCTCAGTAGAGTCCTTCTTTGCAGGTCACTCTCATTTCAAGAATGTAATTTACATATCAGAGAAACTCCAATCTCTATGTTCCCCTCCATGACCACAGGAGATGTGTAATATATATACATATATATATACTCATATACTCACCGTAAAGATGAGCTCCAAAAAATCACTGCATTCATCTGTGTGATCAAAGCTCCTTGACAGAGCCAGAGTAAGACTGGCGATAGAGTCATAAAACCACAACTCTTGTTTTGATACCAGTTTTTTATCAGGTATACATGTAGAGTACAGCAAGCCCCAAATGTACCTCTATTACATTGCAGAACAATAAACTCCTATATAAAAGAAACTGATTTAGTCACATCTGTGCAACTTTCTCTCTTTGGTGGTTGGAAGACGTCAAGATAAGAAATTGTGTAGAAGATCATCTATTATAACCGTGAAAAATAAAACTAATGAATTCTGAAAAGTGTCATTTGGCTTTCTGAGTCTGTATCTATTTCACGTGCAAACTTACTATTACAAGAGGCTTTGCTTATCTCTTGAGAATAAAAATCCTAAATATGAGATTAAAGAAGAGAAGCCACAGACAGGTTACCCAGCTTATGAGATTTGCAAACTTTTCCCGTCATCTATTATTATTTTTTAATCACTTTTGAAAATTACTAATCAGATTTCACTTTAAGACATTAAATCTCTTTTTTTTTCCTTTAGGTATTTTTTCTTTTCTTTTTACCTGACATGTAATAATTGTGTATATTTACAGAATACAGAATGATATTTCAATATATGTACATAATGTGTAATGATCAAGTCATGGTGATTGGATACCCACCACTTCAAACTTTTATAATTTCTTTGTGTTGAGAGCATTCAAATTTGTCTCTTTGAGCTGCTTGAAAATATACAATAAGTTATTTTCTATAATCACCATACGGTGCTATAGAAAACTAGATCTCACTTCTCCTCTCCAGCTGTAACTTCATGTTCACAACCTTCCCTCTGCCCATCTAATAACCATAATTCTACCCTCTATAGCCATGTTCTCAACTTCTTAGCTCCCTCTTGTGAGTAAGAACATGTGCTATTTGTCTTTCTGGTCAGGCATTTCTGAAAGTGAAATGCCTGACTCTTTTCACTTAACAAAATGATCTCTAAGCTCATCCATGTTGTCAAAAAATGACAGGATTTCATTCTTTCTTATGGCTGAGTAGTATTCCACTGCACACATACACCTCATTTTCTTATCCATCCACCTGTTGATGGACACGTAGGTTGGTTGTATCATATATCTTGGCCGTGGAGAATAGTACTGCAATAAACATAGCGGCACAGAGCTCTCTGAAATATTGATTTTCTTTTCTTTGGATAAATATCCTGTTCTAGAACTGCTGGATCTCAGGGTACTTCTATTTGGAGTTTTTCAAAGAAACCTTGTACTATGTAGTATTTTCCACAATCACTGTACTAATTTACATTCCCGCCAACAGTATGTGAGAGTTCCCAGGTTACTGGCATCAGGCGTTCCTCCCTGCCCTCTCCGCCCCTCCCTCCCCTCTTCGCTGCTTGTGTCTCTCATTCATTAAAAAAGCAAAGCACTCTGTAAACACTATCAATCCAAAATTCTAGTTTAAAATGCTGAGGTGATAGCGTAGGAAAGCAGTCAGCTTTAGAGTCAGGAAAGGTCCCATAAAGATAAGCTCCCAGAGCAGGCGCTCTGCACACCACAAGGTCTCATTTCAATTCCCTGTCCAGTACCATTGTTTATGAGCACAACAGTAAAATCCCCCAGCACTAAGCACTCCCTAGGACCTCTTGAAAGTGGTCCCCACTCTCTTAAGCTGCCTAAGAAGTCTAATTAGTAAGCCTGTCTCAGATCCTTTACTCCAGTGGTTCAAATAGCTACACCATTTGTAGACTGACCAATCATTTCCTGCTTTTACTGAGGTGGCATATTTTAGTCAATGCAACACCCCAACACCTCTTGGCATATTTTAGTCAATGCAACACCCCAACACCTCTGCCCACTCCTGAAAATTCTCAACCCAGATCATCTGGGCTCTGTTTACAGCAGAAAGTTTTCTTCTCAGTACTTTTGACTCTAAGAACTGTTTGGAAAGAGTTCACTCATATGAAGTCTTTCAGTTCTTTTGTTGGCCTTATCATGACCTGAACATTTTGTTAAAAAGCACCCTGTTAATATTTTGACCATAAGAACTAAAATGCTTGGGGTTGACAGTGCTGCCAAAGTAGAGCTTGCTCCTAAAAAGGGAAAGTTTTAATTCTATTTTCAAAATAACTCATCTTACCCTTGCTCTGTTAGCAAATATCATCAATCAGTCCAAGAAGCCTGCAGTGTGAGGATGAGTAGGGTTGGGTAAAGTGGTGTAAATCCACTTACTGGTCCAGCTTCCTGCTGTGGTGTCACAAACTTCACCTCCCTGTAGGTGAATTTCTACTTATATGAAGTGCAACAGCCAGAAATGGGCTTGAAATGGACTTTTCAATTACAGAATATAAAAAGGGATTCTCTGTGGGTGCAGCCAGGCTAATACACACTGACTGGGTAGAGATTACAAAGTAACAAAGGTAATCAGAGGCTCAGAAGACAAACAATGACTCAATTCATCCCTGGGCAAAGTCATTCTCAGAGTCCTAGCAGTCCTAAAAGTGTCTTCTCTACTAGTGAATTTGTAAAGCTATTTGCCTACCTGCACCAGGAGTGAAGACAGCAAGCTCATATCAGGTGGGAAGGCATCATAGCATTATCCAAGGAGATAAAATACTTAGAGGTAGGCTATACTGCAGGGCAACTCAGATGACCATGCTGGTCTCAAGCACAGACCCCAATAGGGTAAGATGTCAGAAAGAGAATGCTGAAGAAAGAGATTGTCAAGGCCTTCAACAATCCAACTCCATTAGTCCAGGTGCAAGGCAGAACAATCCTGTGCCAGATTCTTCCCAGTGATAGGGAGAATCCAAATCCTCTTGAAGAAAAGATCACCAGGAAGTGGAGAAAAGAAAAAAGAAATGCCATGCAAATCAGCAATGCCCTGCTCACAGACTCCCTTCAACCTTTTTCTCTGTGAGGATTTGCTGATCATCTAAGGATCCCCCTACCTACACCTCCAGAGAACCCCTATTCCTTGCCTCAAAGGTATCCCCAACTCTGAAAAGCCATATTCTGTCCTTTTCTTTTGTCAAAACTTTTTCAACCCCATTCTGCTTTGATGAATCTGTGCATCTAGAGTTGTTGTCAATATGTGAGTTAGATCCCACAAAGTTACAAAAGCGTTCATGTTTTATATGCTTTACTTATGAGTTTGTCTCCTTTCATCTCCATCAGTTTGTAAATTCATTGATTGAAATGTCAACAATTTCTTTTAAATTTCTTTCTTCACCTGAGGTAATCTACTATTGAAGTATCCGTTTGGGGACAGAACGACTTGCTATATTATTGGCAGATAGTATGTCTTACCTCTAAGTGTTGACAAAAAGTCATTAGGATGAAAGAATCAGTAAAGGAGAGAAAATCAGGGTAGCAAGAACTTTGTCCGAGTAAGCTGACTCAGTATCTCAGTTCTGAAAACAGGCTAAATCTTCAAACACTTTAAATTATTAGGATATTTACATTAATCCCAGTCTTGAGAAACACCTCCTTCTTCAGCCCGAGAACCAACATGGATGACACTTTTTTTTATTAATGACCACAATCACAAACCCACTGGAACAATGGTGCCCTTCTCTTTTAGGTCAGAGTTCACCCTGGGTAATTTACATTCCTGACCTTCTAAGGCAAAGTCTTCTTGTTTCTAAGTCCAGCCCACAAAACCCTTTGATAGGTAGGAATCTTTATTAAGGTACAAATGCTGGTAACATGATTTAAGATGCATAAATTGGGCAGAAATCTCTCCATGACTGGAAATAATCAAACAGAAAGTAGATGACAATACTAAGCAAGGCTATGGTAAAGGGTTTAAGATTATGAATCTTTTTAGCTGAAAGAAGATACACACTTAGGTGAGACATTTCTACCAGCTCAGTCATTAAGCTAGAGGGAAATTTCACCCAGACACAAAGTTTTAATTCAAAGCAGTAACTGGGAGTGAAAACATTTCTATTATTAACCTCACAGAGAAGATTCAAGGAAATAATCTAGGGCAAGATTCCGGTAACACTAAACACTAAAAGAGTTTTATGTTTTGAACAAGAGGTAATCATTAAAATATTCCTTTAAAAAACTCGTTCTTCTAAATGTGTGTCCTATTTATGGAATAATAAGTTCTTAAAATCTTGAGAAAATAATGTTCTTGTAAATACTTATTACATAAATAATGAAACATAAAGTAAAATATAATTTGTTTTAAAATTTCCAAACAAAAGATTTTACTGCTGAGGGAATGCCCTTTGCATTTCAAACTATTAAATTAAATTGTGTAATTAGTTGGGCTTTGTCATCCAAGCCATGTTTCTATTACATGAAAAGACAATAGGATAGAACTTTAGTAGTCAGATTAAGGCAAGCAATTCCCATGACTCAAACCGTAGAACTACGTGGCAAATGCCTGAAACATTGGCACCTGTCTTAGGCTCATGTGGTTGCATGAGTATGCAATTATTGAAGAAAAATAAACACAAACTCATTAATTTTGTGCTGCAACCATATGTATCATTCTTATTTCTATATATTAGAGCTTTGACCAAAACTTATTATAGACTTTATATTAAACAGTTGGAGGATGAACATCATAGAAAAATATTTTGCTTATAATGGTAACATTAAATTTTCCTTGCCAAATATGTCCGAGCAATCCAATGAGCGGAGGTAATATCAGGTTTACCTGGATAATAGCAATAATTTCTATGGTTTGGACATTAAAGTAAAAGTATTTACTAGTTGTACAAAATATCAGGCTCTCTGGTATAAACTCCAATTGGAAAGGCATAAAATATATTCATGTATATTTGTACATATTTAATACATAGTCACAATTTGTAATTGCAGATTGTCTAAAATGAAATAAAATATTTCTGAAAATTACCTAAAGTAAGTGATTAAGAAATATAATAATCAAAATTTTATGTATAAAATCATATTTTTTCTAATTTGTGACATTCCAAACTACCTTTTAATCTCTTTATCACAGAGTATAGTCTACTTGAACAATGTTTTGTGATAAAAGCATGTTGATTCTCCTTTTCTTTTGGCTGGAGCCAGGTTTGAACCTTGATTCTCTTTTCATTACATACCTTACAAAAATATTGTCTTTTCTTGTGTAGAAACAGATTTGACAAAGTTTTCCAGTCCATGAACTTAGTCTATAACTGAAAAGAAAATTCAGTAAAAGCATGTGTGTTTCTTTTATAGTTTTCTTCCTGAATTATTAGAGTTCAATAAATTAAAATGTGTTCATATTTTTAAAGTTTTTGAATTTCACAATAACATTTCCAAAAAAAGAAAAAAAAATTAAATTAAATTAAAGTCATTTTCACTTGCTTATGCACAAAATGAATATCTTTCACAAAGTTTATGCTTCATTTTCATTTGAGAATTGTCTTATAATTCTGGCACTTAAACTTTCAGTGTTGTCACCTAAAGGTACCTGCAGTGGTACTTGAGTTAATATTATTTGGCGAAAGTCATATTTTTATTTTTGTTACGCTAAGTTTGTCTTTGGTGAAATGAAGGATTAAAAAGCATTCTGTGAGAACGTATAGCCAATAAAATAGAAAGAAACCAGGCAAATCTGTTGTCCTGGAAGATAAGTAAAGAATTTTTCCAAAAACAGGACAGGATCAACATGTTCACATGGTAGTGATTTGGTATAGGAAGAGTATTCTCACAGGTTCAAACGAAATCAAACAAAGCATGTGTATAGCCATTCTCTTTCTAATGTCACCTAAATGACAATAAATAAATAGAAATCTGAGCCCACGTAGACAAAGGGAATGGAAGCAAAGATGACAGCAAGTGAGTAATATCAACAGAATTTTGAAAGATGAAAAATGGATAGAAAAGCAGTAATAGACTTAGCTGAAAGGAGAGGGTCTCAAGCATTCGCAATAGGGAATGAAGTCCACAAGAAGCAACACAATTTCTATTACAGATCCCTAGAAAAAAATGAAGTATTAAAATATGCCTTTGTGTGGAGGGGTGCTGATAACTCTAATTTCAAAACAATTGGTTGAAATTTGTATAAGAAAATACTGGATTCCTCAAATCACTTCTCACTTCTACATACCCTGAAATTACCCAACCTAATAGAAAATAAGGGTAAACAATATTTCCTAGAGAATTCAAAACAGAGAAGTTTAGTAGGTTTACAAGAAAGAATTAAAATCAGAACTGAGATGCTAAACCAAAAACCTAGACCATGAAATTATAATGTTTATATTAACCATGACACTCCCAGCCCCTTCTCCTATTAGGTCCTAGGAAACTGCTAGCCATGTTTATGCTCCCCAAGTAGCATTAATTGTCTGGAATTTAAAAAAAAAAAAAAAAGAAAGAAAAGAAAAGAGAAAAAGACCTACAGATACCAAAAAAAAATTGGTTTTCTCACTTTTTCTACTCATGATCATAAAGAAACATGTGCTATACTTACTTAAGTTTCCAGTCAACTTGTTTTCATATAAGGCAGTATAGAAAGCCACTAACATAGAAGTCAGATTTTAAAATGAATAAACAGAATAAAAGTGACAAGAAACAGATACACTGTATGGAAAAGAACATAGTCATAGTCACAACTTCATTTGCAATTGCCTTTGGGATGCAGACTCTGAGATGAACTTAAACATGCAAAATGTTTATTAGGGAATCTCCTTGGAGGGAAAAAAAGCAGGTGTGGGCTAGGAGAGAAGTCAAGCTTCAAGGCTGGCCCTGTGACAACCTCAGCCTCAGCCTCAGTCTCTGGGGCTAGAACAGCCCTGCAGAATTATCCCAGTTTGGGCCAATTTGGCCAAGAATTTATGCCCTACATGTGACCATCTTTGTATGTGAGATATTCCATAAATGGGAGGTGATCTTAGGCAATGAGTCCTTCCTTGATCTAAGGGTTGTACCCAGTGTCCAGCACAAAAACTTTGGCAAAATTGAAATAAATATCTTTAGAATGCTAAATGAAGTTATTAATCCATCTAGTGAAACAAGAAAAGTAGAAAGGGCTATTCTGTACAGTTTTTTTTAACATGGAATATTCGAGAACATAAAAGAACTCTTAAAATTTCCAAATATAATAATGTAATTTTTTTAATCTATAGGAGAGGTAAGAGATAAAGTTGAGAAAAATCTTTCAGAAAATTAAACAGAAAGAGAAAGATTTGAGAAATAGCTTAAATTAAAGGAATTTTTAACATTGAAGAAACAATTCAGAAGAACTAATACCTAAAAAAGGTAAGTTCTAGAAAGAGAGGATAGAGAAAAGGAAGGGGAAAAAACTAACAAATAACTAATACACAGTAATAACACAAAAATATCACAAAGGGAATTGCGTTGCAGACTGAAAACTCCCAGTAAGTCTCCAATAAATTAGGGAAGAAAGGACATATTTGGGGAAGGGGGAAATTTCAAAATTCCAAAAATAATGAGAAGATACTAAAAGCCTCCAAACACAAAAAGTCTACCCTGTGTGCAGAATTAAGACTTAAAATAGCATTGAACTTTCATAACAGCAAAATGGAAGATAGAAAATAATGGAGCAAGATCTCTAAAATGTTGAGGGAAAGGGTTTGTAGCCAGCTTTCCACAGAGGGTCCAGACCAGAAAGACAGTTAAAGGACAGAAATTTAGCAAGAAAGCCGATGGTTCAGATCTGAACCAAAAGAGAAGGTCGAAGAACGCACATCAACCCTACTGAGGCAACATGCGACCCCAAGGATGCAAACAAAAGGTACAGAATTCATTGCCAAGCGGACAGGAGTCTCCTCTCCCATGAGAATGGCTCTCAGTATACTCCATACCTCCATACAAACAAGCGAGCAGAGTTCAAATGTCCTCCCATTTTACCCCACAAGCGAGACCCTCTAAAAATCGGACCTTTTTCCCCTACTAGAGTGCCATTGCACTCTCCTGCCAGGTATAAAACCTTATAAAACTGTATGCTCTTTACCTGCAATTTTGAACTCCTGGCACTCCCCTCCACTCTCATCCTGAGGCCTGGAAGCCTGTCCCCCATGGGGTCCAGATTCTTGGGCATTTTCTTGAGGGGTGTAGATGGGGCATGGACTGTTGCTGATCTATGCTGAGTTTCTGGTTTGGGAGTAAGGAGAAGATAATCAGCTGAGGGAGAGGCGGTACTCTGAGGCACTGGCAGAGGTGGGATGGTGACAGTCAGGCTCACACCCCTGGGGATATTATGAAGGAACACTCCCAGTCTCTCTTGGCAACCCATGGAAGCCAGGCAGCTTCTCTGGTGGCAGCTGCTGGCAGAACAGATCTGGGAAAGAGCACAGGCTCACGGAGTAAAGGGTATGCCTGAGGCAGAACTGGACTGGGCGGAGTGCAGGGGTTAGAATACACACACAGAGACAGCAGACACCCAGGGCAGGGCTGACCCAGAGGACTGCTTCACTGAGCTTCAGATGCACATGACCCTCAGGGGATCAAAGCTGAGACAAAGGGGGAAAATAGTCTGGAAGGGAAACAAATTCAGTGAAGTTATTCTGTTCTGTCAACAGTATCAATCAGGGACAGGGCTAGAACTGAGTGAATTGCCCCAGCCCCTGTCAAGCACCCAAAGTTGTCAGGCCTCACCTTCCCCTGCTGAATAGTGACAGAGAGTGGCATAGACTGGCGGTCTGGCTGAGAAGACTCAGATCTCCTTTTGACTCAGGCAGGCACAAACCCCAGGAGCATCTGCTCATTGGAAGGAACTAGATCACAGCCTTGTGGGGTTACTAGTCACTGGGTATGACAGGGGTGCAAGGTGGGGAAGGAGGCATCAACTTTCCCAGACTAATTTATTTGCTGGGGGGGGGGAGGTTCCTTCTGATCTCACGGAGCACTGGAATGAGTTATGCTAGAGTTGCCAGCAGACCCTGCTATCTAGTTGTCGGAGACCTTTTGATCTCTCCCACCTGAGGCTGGTGTTGACTGGGACAATTGATTGGGACCTCTTCAACTGGGCCAATCACCCAAGGACTACCCAAAGTGGTACTGTCAGTGTGTGGTAGTGGGAAGATTTGATTTTCCTTTTCCAATTGTTGCCTGTGGAGGGCAGGCTGACTTAACTGCTCATATTTCTCCACAGCTCAGACTTCAACCCAGAGTAATTGATTCTCTAGGGTAAGACAGAGACCAGCTTAAAACAAGATAGAGCCACTTAACCCCAACACACCAAGAAGGTCCCCAATTTCTCAAGCAGTAGCACTGTACAGGCCCTTGGCAAAAATCTAGGGGAACAGTTGCAGATGTCAGTCCCACCTTTCATGCAAAGGTCTGCCAATCACTACTCCTAGAACCCCCAACCCAACTCATCCTTATCTGTTCATCTTACCAAATGGGACAAAATAATCATAGGGCAGAATCAGCTAAAAAGCTCTGGCAACATGAACATGAACAACCAGAGCAGATGAACAACCCTCCACCAAGGAACAATTCGGTGGACACAACTGAAGATCCTATGCATAAACAGATGGCTGAGATGTCAGAAAACAAATTCAGAATTTGGATTGCAAATAAGATCAATAAAATGGGGGGAAAGGTTGAATTTAGAAATTTTGACCATTTCAAAAAGTATTTCAAGAAGTCAAGGAATTCGAAGACAAAATGACCAAAGATTTTGACACATTGAGACAAGAAGTTGCGGCCCTCAAAGATCTGAGAAATACAGTAGAATCCCTCAGTAACAGAATGGACCAAGCAGAAAAAAGGATTTCAGATATTGAAGACAAAGCTTTCGAATGCTCCAAAGCCTCCAAAGAGGAAGAGAAATGAAGGGAAAAAATGGATCATTCTCTCAGAGAGCTCTGGGATAATTCGAAGAAAACCAATATTCACCTTACACGGATACCTGAAAGTGACAAAGTGGCCCCACGAGGCACAGATTCTCTTCTTCATGAGATTATGAAAGAGAACTTTCCAAACATGCCAAGAGATTCTGAAATTCAGATAGCAGACAGGTACAGAACTCCAGCACGACTCAACCCAAATAAGACATCCCCCAAGCACATCTTAATTAAGTTCACTAAAGTTAATATGAAGGAGAAAATTCTGAAAGCAGCCAGACAGAAGAAAACCATAACCTACAAGGGGAAGAATATTAGAATAACTGCAGATCTCCTGGCTCAAACCTTTCAAGCTAGAAGAGGATGGTCATTGACTTTTAATCTCCTAAAACAAAATAACCTTCAATCCAGGATCCTATATCCAGCTAAACTGAGTTTCATTTATGATACAGAAATTAAATACTTTAATGACATTCACATGTTGAAGAAATTTGCCATAACTAAACCACCTCTACAGGATATTCTCAGACCTATCCTCCATAATCGCCAGCGTAATCCTCCACCACAAAAGTAAACTCACTCAGAAACTTTTGATCAAATTCTAACCTCCACAGTGGTAAAAGGATTAAAAATGTCCACTGCATATTCAAAAGGCTTATTAATATTCCCAATTAACGTGAACAGTTTAAATTGTCCTCCAGAGAGGTACAGGCTGGCTGAATGGGGAATACAAAAACTCAGGCCAGATATCTACTACACACAAGACTCTCATCTTACCTTAAAAGATAAACATAGACTCAAGGTGAAGGGATGGTCTTCTATATTCTAGGCAAATGGAAAGAAGAAAAAAGCAGGTGTTGCAATCTTATTCTCAGATAAAATAGACTTTAAAACACGCAAAGTAAGGAAGTATAAGGATGGACACTTCATATTTGTTAAAGGTAATACTCAATATGATGAGATTTCAATTATTAAAATTTATGCACCTGGCTCGGCGCCTGTGGCTCAACGGGCTAAGGTGCCAGCCATGTACAGCTGAGCTGGTGGGTTCGAATCCAGCCCAGGCCCACCAAACAACAATGACAGTTGCGACCAAAAAATGGCTGGGCATTGTGGCAGGTGCCTGTAGTCCCAGCTACTTGGGAGGCGGAAGCAAGAGACTCGCTTGAGCCCAGGAATTGGAGGTTGCTGTGAGCTGTGATGCCACAGCACTCTATCCAGGGTGACAGCTTGAGGCTCTGTCTCAAAAAA
>CAUYON010158889.1:0-13817 GCA_963573935.1 Arctocebus calabarensis | reverse complement strand
GGAAAGAGAGGAAGTTAACAACTTAATGGGACATCTCAAACAACTGGAAAAGGAAGAACATTCCAACCCCAAACCCAGCAGAAGAAAAGAAATAACCAAAATCAGGGCAGAATTAAATGAAATTGAAAACAAAAGAATTATACAAAGGATCAATAAATCAAAAAGTTGGTTTTTTGAAAAGGTCAGTAAAATAGATAGATCTTTGGCTAACCTAATCAGGAAAAAAAAAGTAAAATCTCTAATTTCATCAATCAGAAATGGTAAAGGCAAAATAACAACAGAATCCTCAGAAATTCAAAAAATCCTTAATGAATATTAAAATAAACTTTATTTCCAGAAATATGGAAGTCTGAAGGAAATAGATCAATACTTGGAAGCACGCCACCTTGTAAGACTTAGCCAGAATCAAGTGAGAATGTTGAACAGGCCTATATCAAGTTCTGAAATAGCATCAACTATACAAGAGAGAAAGATAAAAACAAAGGATCTATAAGATAACCAGAAAAATATTAACAAAATAGCAGTAGTAAGCCTTTGTGTATTAACAATTGCCTTGAATGTAAATAAATTTAATTCTCCAAACCAAAGACTTAGAGTGGTATGACTGTATTCTGTCTGTAATAGCCTAATTAAACCTTTAAGGATTTAAAAGACTGAGAGGGAAAGGATAGAAAAAGATATGCCATGGAAATGGCAATAAAAAGAGAATAATAATATCTATATTTCTATCAGATAAAATAGACATAAACTCAAAAACTGAAAAAAAGAGGCAAAGAATGATAACAGTATAAATTTATCAAGAGGATATAGCAATTGTAAATATAATGTTCCCCAAGTCAGAATACCTAAATATATAAAGCATTTATTAAAAGCTCTGAAAAGAGAGACTGTAATACAATAATAGTTGGAGACATGAACTTTCACTTTCAACAATATTTAGATCACCTACACAGAAAATTAATAAAGAAACATCAAACTTAAACTATACTTTATACCAGATGAACCTAACAGACATTCCATCCAATAGATATAGAATACATATCCTTCTCAACAGCACCTGGAACTTTCTTTAGGATAGATGAAAAAAATAAAAATAGAATATTTTAAAAAGTCTCAACAGATTTAAGAATATTGAAATCATACTAAGTATCTTTTATAATGGCAATAATATGACACAGGTAATCAATAACAGGAGAAAACTTAAAAGAGTCACAAATACATGAAAATTAACCAAGAAACTCATGAGCAAGAAATGAATCAAAAATAATTTAAAACAGAAATTTTAAAATACAAATGGCTCCAAAAAAATGTGTGGACGTATTAAGAAAGAAAAAAACTATATAAAATTTGTAATACTCAAGTCACATTTCACTTCTCCAGTTACAAAGGTGCTCAGTGTAACTTATATTCATCTTTTGTTATTGGTATATATTGAGTGTTACATTTTAATTACCGAGTCTTTTGTCCTTTTTTAAAATGTGTATACATTTTTTGGGCATCCTCTGTAAATTATAACAAATGAAGACACACAACATACCAAAAGTGATGGGATGTAACAAAATCAACTCTAGGATAAAATGTTCGTAGCAATAAATTACTACATCAAAAAATGAAAAGAGATCTTATTTTTAAAAATCTAGTGAGACATCTCAAGGAAATAGAAAAGAAAGAACAAACTGAGCTCAAAGTTAGCAGAAAAAAGAAAATAAAGATCAGAATAGAAATAAAAGTAGGCCCTAGAAAAACAATAGAAAAAATCAATGAAACTGAGTTGGATTTTGGAAATAATAAGTAAAACTGAAAATTGCTTAGCTAGACTAGCTAATTAAAAAAAATTAGAAGACTCAAAATCAGAAATTAAATAGATATTACAACTGATACCACAGAAATGCAAAACATCATAAGAGAATACTGTGAAGAATTAACTATTAATAAATTGGATAACGTACAAAAAATGTTAGCTAGCAAGATTGAATAAAAAAGGATTCAAATGAGAAAAGGTCAATAGTGAGTAAAAACATGAAATCAGTCATAGAAAAACATCCTAGCAAAGTGAAGTCCAGGACCTGATGGCTTCATTACTCAATCCTAACAAACATCTAAAGAACTAATACCATCTCTCTCAAACTCTTCCCAAAAGGTTGAAGAATAGGGAATACTTTCAAATTCATTTTACAAGGCCAGCATTACTCTGATACCATTTCCAGATAAGGACACTATACGAAAAGAAAATTATAGGTCAGTAATCCTAATGATCATAGACGCAAAAATATTCCCAGAATATACCAGCAAAACAACTTTAACAGCATATGAAAGGATCACTTATCATGATTAAGTGATATTTATCCTGGAAAGCTGTTTCTACATACATATATCTACATTTGTGGTACTCCAATGGTATTAACAGATGAAGAACAAATCTATACAATGATCTCAATAGATGAGGAAAAATCATTTGACTTCCTTTTATGATAAAACCTCTCAGGAAATTAGGAATAGTGCCTCAACATAATAAAGGCCACATATGACAAGCCCATAGCTAACATCAAACTCAAAGATGGAAACTTGGAAGTTTTTCTCTAAGATTAGTGTAGTTCTGTAAGTCCTAGTCATAGTAATTAGACAAGAGAAAAGACTAAAGGTATCCAAATTTGAAAGAACAAAGTTAAATTATCATTTTTTAAAGATGTTATGGTCTTATGTATAGGAAACCTTAAAGACTCCACTAAAAGAAAATTTATTAGAATTAGTATATGAATTCAGAATTCTGTAAAGTTTCAGGATACAAAATCAATATACAAATATCAGTAGCATTTCTGTACACTAAGAACAAACTATAAAACCAAAAAAGCAAATTTCATTTATAATGTACAGCAGAAAAAAAAAACTTTGAAGTAAATTTTACCAATCAGATGAAAGATCTATATGTTGAAAACTATAAAATGTCAAAAGAAATTGAAGATGACAAAAAAATGGAATAGCCCACTTCATGAATTGGAAGATTTATATTACTAAAGTATCCTTCTGAATAGATGGATCACTACCCAAAGTGAACTTCAGATTCAATGAAATCTCTATCATTCCAATGGCATTTCTCCTGAAAATAGAAAAAAGTCCTAAAATTCATATTGAATTACAAAATAAACCCCAAATAGCCAAAGCAACTTTGAGCAAAAAGAACAAAATTGAGATACAATACCTGTCTTCAAAATATACTAAAAACTATAACAATCAAATCAGAATAATATGGCATATATAGGATGGCCATAAAGTAATAAATTGTAAACTATTTAAATTGCATACAAACTTTATGGCCATCCTGTATTATAAAATGACACTTTAACCAATAGAACAACATAAAGAGTCTAGAAATAAATCCACACATTTATGGTCAATGGATTTTCTACAAATGTGTCAAGAGCATATAATGGGGAAAGAACAGTCTCTTCAACAAATTTTCCTGGAAACACTGGATATCCATTTAAGAATTATGAAATGAAACCCTATCCTAAGCCATATACAAAAACAACTAAAAATGTATTAAAGACTAAACATACGATGTGAAACTGTAAAACTACTAGAAGAAAGCATAGGCAGAAAGCTCTAAAACATTGGTCTTGAAAATGTATTTGTATATGACATCAACAGCACAAGCAACAGAAGGAAAAGCAGAGAAATTGGATTACTTCAAACTATAAAGCTTCTGCACAGCAAAGTAAACTAATCAACAAAATGGAGAAAACACCATATATCTATTAAGGGATTAATATCTAAACCATATAAGAAACCCAAAGAACTTATTAGCAAGAAAAGAAATAACCTGATAGAAAAAGTGGGCAAAGAAATAGAAATGGCAAAGCTCAAAGGACATAAAAATGGCCAACAGGTGTATCAAAAAGTGTTCAACAGAGAAATGCAAATTAAAACCACAATGAGATACCAACTCACATCTGCTTGAAGGCTATTATCAAAAAGACAAAATTTAAGTTCTGGCAAAGATGTGAGGAAAAGGAAACCCTTGCACACTGGTGGGAATCTAAATTAGTATAACCATATGAAATCACATATAGAGGTTCCTCAAAAAATTAAAATTATATGTACAATATAAGCTAGACATCCACTACTGTGTATATATTTCCAAAGAAAATGAATCAGAGTGTCAAAGAGATATCTGTACTCTCATATTCATTGCAGCATTATTCACAGTAGTCAACATATGAAATCAAACTAAGTGTACATCAGGAAATTAACAATATAAGAAAATATGGTATATGCATAAGGGAATACTCCTCAGACATTTAGAAAATAAAAACCCTGTCATTTGCAATACAAAGCAGTCCTCAGGTTATACACAAGATAGATTCTGTAGGTTTGTTCTTAAGTTGAATTTGTATGCCTGTTGGAACAGATACAATTACTTATTGCCTGTAACTGCCTCAGTTCATTAATGAGAGTCATACATCAGTTGGATGTTTGTAACTTGGGGACTTACTGTAATAGATTCTGTTCATAAGTGCAAGTGTTTCTAAGTCAGACATTGGTCACTCTAGAGAATGCCAGTAATACAAATGAATCTAAAGGACATTATGTTAAGAGAAATTAGCAAGGAATAGAGAGATAAATACTCTATTATCTCACATATATGTGGAATATTTAGGAGTTAAACTTATAAAACAGGAGAGTAGAATAGTGGTTACCAGAGGTTGGAGTGGGGAAAAGAGTCAGAAAGTGGTAAGATGTTGGTCAAAAGATACAAAAATTCAGTTAAATAGGAGGAGTAAACTCGAGAGATATCAACTAACAATGAATTGTCTTCTTGAAAATTGCTGAGAGTAAAGTGCTGTGAGGTAATGAATATGTTAATTAGTTCAATGTAGCCATTCCACATTGTATACATGTTTCAAAACAATGTTGTACATAAAAAAAAACAAAATTTGGTTATTTTTATAAAAACAACTAAAGATTGTTTAGATATTAGTATACATAACAAAATGCTAAACAAACATTAAGATAATATTTTTAAATAATAAATGAGCTCAGAATTATTATGCTAAAAGGCAAAGATAAAAAAAGATAATACTGTTAATGTTGAAAGACAATTTCACAAAAGAAAAGAAAATACATATATCATAATGTACATGTATACATTAGTGTGTTTCATTATATTATATATACATGCATACACATACCTATATTCATAGATAATGTAGTATAACTACAGATGAAGATGAAAAGAAAATTTATCCATGTCAAATAAAATCAAATTCTTTCCAATATTACCTGCAGTTATATCCATTTCTGGGAAATACAATTAAAGGTGATTTTTTTCTGAGTTTTTTTTTTTCAGTATCTTTTTAAAGTTTCTACAGTAAATAGATATATCACTTTTAAAATCAGGGAAAAAACATTAAATGCCAGTCAATTCAAGGCAGAACAATTTCTGAGGGACGATGGGAGAAGATAACCAGTTAGAAGAGGTGGAGTGAGCAGCAGAGGCGTGCGACAGGCACTGAGCGTGGGTTACTCTTTAAACAAGTTTGGAAATGAAAAGAGGGAAGAAAGAGTGCAAGTGTTCCGGGGAAGGCCAGGAAAGGAGCCACAGAGAGAAATAAAAATGACACAGCAAGAAAGCACTTGAGGGAAATGGTAAGGCATTAGACACAGAAGAGAGAGTGAGTGAAAACAGCATGAACAAGGCAGGAGGCTTTTGCCCCAGAAGGTGAAAGCATTGTGCACAGTGTTCTGAATTCAGTAAAGAGAGGTAGCAAGACCTTCTTTGAAAAGGATTGAAGATTAGAATTAGGTGCTAACAGACCCAGATAACCTGATATAATGAGTAATTTTAAAAAAAAAAGAAGACTACCAGACTTCCGCAGTTCAAAAAAAAGAAGCTGTTTCCTTGAATTTAAAGTATCAAACATTGTAAATCTGATTATTTCTGTGTCTCATCGGATTAGACTGCTTTTAGTTAAGTTAGATCTGAGAAAGCTAATATTGGCTCCCCTTGCCAATTAAATATTTAATGCACTTCTTAAGAATTTCCATGAATTAAAATATTAGATCAATTTTATTAATTTTGTGAGAGATATCTATCTTTATATTTTGGTAATTTAGAGACTCAGAACAAATTTAAATGGTTTATGTGGGTTCAGAACAGTATGGTCTGGAAAAGAAGAAGACTTTGGCTGTTTTTCGTGTGGAGTGACACATATATCCAGTTAATTGTAGATAAAAATACCACTAAGGTTTTTCCAGCAAAAAAAAAAAAAAAAGATATGGGGAAGCTTGGAATTTATCTATGTTGGGGTTAGGCAAGTACCAAATCCATGAATCAGACGGATCGTAAGACTAGAGAAAGTGGTAGGAAACAGAGTTAAAAGTCAAATACATGCTCTTCCAACAGAATTTTTTTTTTATTAAATCATAGTTGTGTACATTAATGCTGTCATGGGGTACAATGTGCTGGTTTTATATACAATTTGAAATATTTTCATCAAACTGGTTAACATACCCTTCACAGCATTTTCTTAGTTATTGTGTTAAGACATTTATATTCTACACCTATTAAATTACACATGTACCCTTGTAAGATGCACTGTGGGTGTGGTCCCACCAATTACCCTCCCTCCTCCCATCTTCCCCTCTCCCTTCCCTTTCCTCTCCCAATAGAATCTTTTTCCCCCAATAGAATTTTAAAAGGGCAATTGTGCATATCATGAGTGCCAAGCTGATGAGAAGGCAGGATCAGCCAGAAGTCACCAATGGGAATGTCTGATCTCTACCAATTCTCTTACTTTTACAAGTAAGAATATTTGATACTCACACATAAAGACTCCACATACATAAAGTGGCTCCCTGGTCTCAATCTCTGAGCTTTCTGCAGGATCACATTCTGATGACCTCTGACCTTTTGTTCATCTTTGGTAGTCAGATATTCCATTTCCAACACACCAAAACATTGTGTGCGTACATACCAGTTCATAGAGATCCTTCACATCCTATGTTAGATATATTCCCAGGTATTTTATTTTCTTTGGAACTGTGAAGGGTATTATGTCTTTAATTTGATTCTTCGTTTGAGTGTTATTGGCATATATAAAGGCCACTGATTTATGGACATTGCAAACAACAGAAAAAAAAAATAAATGGGACATGGTCAAAAAAAACTTCTGTACTGCTAAGGATATCACAACTAAAACAGTGTTCAGAATGGGAGAAGAAATTTGCATGTTATAAATCTGACAAAGGGCTGATAACTAGAATCTACAGAAAACTCACATTAATCAATAAGAAAAGAGCAAACAATCTCATTTATAAATGGACAAGAGACTTGAACAGAAACTTCTCCAAATATGACAGGCAAATGGCCAATAAACACATGAAAAAATGTTTATCATCCCTTATCATCAAAGAAATGCAAATCAAAACCACCCTGAGATATCACCTAACTCCAGTGAGATCAGCTCACATCACAAAGTCCCAAATCTGCAGATGCTGGAGTGGATGTGGAGAGCAGAGAACACTTTTGCACTGCTGGCAGGATTGCAAACTAATTCAAACTCAATGGAAAGTGATATGGAGAATTCTCAAAGAACTAAAAGTGGACCCTCCATTTGATCCTGCAATCCCATTATTAGGTAACTACCCAGAAGAAAAAAAAATCATTTTACTACAAGGACATTTTCAGTAGAATATTTATTGCAGCTCAATTCACAATTGCCAAGATGTGGAATCAACACAAGTGTCCATCAGCCCATGAATGGATTAACAAACTGTGGTATACGTATATAATGGAATACTATCCAGCCTTAAGAAAACATGGAGACTTTACATCTTTTTTATTTACCTGGATGGAGTTGAAAACATTCCTCTTAGTAAACCATCACAAGAATGAACAAAGGTATCCAGTGTACTCAATACTAATATGACACTAATATATAAACTACAAGCTCACACAAGAGGAAAACACAAGAATAGTCAGCAAGGGGGAGGGAAGAGAAATGGGAGGTGAAGGGAGAGCAAAAGGAGGGGATAGGGAGGAGGTAGGGTGATTGGTGGGATCTCACCTAATGTGCACAATGTGACGGTGTTTGGCGCACCCCTGGGTGAAGGGCTCAACCATAACTTGAACTTCACCTTAGAAATGCAAACAGTATAACCTGAACATTTATACCCTCATATCAATCTGAAACTTTAAAAATGCATAACCTATTTTTTGTTGTAACTTACCAGCAATGAAAGAATTATACATATTTACAAATATGTAGTTAACAGCACTGATAGTGGCACAAATATCACAACCTTTGGCTTGTAAGTAAAACTGCAATATTGAATAGATTTAAGGCATAAGTTGTAATTTAATGCAAAGAATATCTAACCTGAAATCAGATAGCTGTGGTTTAATCCCTGACTCTGGCATTTGCTTACTTGATATCTGACTTTAGGCAAGTATCTCTACTTGTGTGAATTTTCTCATTCACAGAAGAGCATTGCAATAACATCTACCCCACACCCAGAGTAAATGAATAATTGAAAGCTTGTCCTTCATAAACATTAAAGATAGATCTACATAAGAGTAAATGGTTTAATTTTGCACAATTTTCACGTAAGAAATAAAATCGTAATTATATTTGAATTTGTCATAGTACATTTTCTCATTCCGGTTAAATACATTGGTGAAAAGGTTCTAGGAACTTAAATCAAACTTATCCAAAGTTTAAGGAAACCTGTTCTGACAGCTATGTACAGAAATAAGTGGCAGGTAACTGTCCACTTTCCTTACTCAAGAAAATAACAAGGCACCAGTACCACTTGTGCCTTACAAGTTTTTACAACAGTGTTGAATGAAACATAGACGCAAGTTCAAACACTATAACACTCTTCATTTCTTCACTATAACACACATATGTATGTGTGTGTTTACATATAAATAATTATATGCCATGTCTCAAAAATATATGCAGTAATCATTTAAATTGGAAATATGAGCCAAGTCATCAGGTGCTTATAAAGTCATTTTCAAACCCCTGAGCAAGTTTTTGGTTGGAAGTTACTAGAAAGTCTTTATATTTTTACTTAATATATTTATTTAATTTACAACTTTAGGCTAATGGGTTATCTTCTTTTGTACTTGGTGTATGATATACACCTATAAGTTTTCCTCAGTTGTAAAACATATAACTCTATGTGTCAGTCATACTTGGTCGTTCATAATTTGGAAACTTATACAATAGATCATTTTGATACAACAGAGGACCCAGGGGCTCCTCTCATTTGAGAATTTAAAAATTGCACACTATCTTTATATTTGAAAACATTTGATCACAATTTGGTGATATCTGCAGATTGAGGGTATTTGAGGTATAATTAAACCAAAGTCACTAATTTCATTTACATTTTGTTTATCTTTCATTTACAGCGCCTTTTTAATATCCTCCCTTTTTAACTATTAAGTATTGCTCAGGAATGAGTTATACTGATAAGTCAATCAGAATGAGTTATTTTGGTAAGTCTGGATTTGATGAGCCAAAATGCTATGTAAGAATTAGTAGGTGTAGGAGATGATCGCTTTGGTATTGGCATTACTTGGGGTGAAAAGATGTATTTTCATCTATCCTGAGTTTCAGTTGCTCTCCATCAGTATAGTTTTGGGTGCTGCAACTTTAAGGAAGTTAAAAGTTTCAAAGACATTTTGAAGATAAAGAAATGATGAAATGTTCTGATGCTAGAAAATGAAGACACCTCAATATTCCGAGTTATTCTTGCTTTGACTACTTATTATTCAGACATGATTTGGAAGGGAAGCAATCACTCTGGTGTCTTTGTCTATGTCACTGAGCGGCTTCTTAATCAAAAGAGATTACCTGAGAAAAAGATCATTCTGCCTAAGTCCACATTTAAAAAGAAAAAGGATATGATAATAAATTATGTCCTCTCATTTTCACATAATTGGTATTTCTCTTCATTTTTAAAATTAACCATTTTTAAGCTGGAAAATTTTGATCCATAAGACAAAGAGTAAAGCTAAAGATTGTGTTTAACCTTAAAGACTGACCTTATACTGGCTCCAGTACTGCCTTATTAAAAAAAAATGCCTACTTCCACACCAAATGTTGGAAGAATTGTGAATATTTTCCTGGTCTGGTAGTGCTTCATCAATCAGACATACGCAATTTTACAATTATTCTTGTGCCAAAGATGCCTTCAATTGTTACAGTTGAAAAGGACTTTCACTGTAGTAAGAATTGGTTTCCTCCCATCCAATTCCTTTCAAATTTACATTTCTTGCCCCCAGATATCAAAAAATGAGTTTTGCATTTGAGTCTTAATCATCTAAGTTCAACAAGTTTGGCACTGTTACCGTTAAAATTCACAGCTACTTGAATGTGGGAAGGGTTGTTCTTAATTTCGACAATAGTTGTGTTAGTTACAACCACTGTGTTTCTGCTGTGTCTTATTTCAAAAGCTTCACACGTGTTTGTGTAAGATAAAAGCAGAGTTTAGTTTGTCTCACACCAAATACTGACGAATACTGTACCTCTCAGACCCCTCCATGAACTTCTCAAGTTTTACTTTTCATCTCCACAAAATAGCAAAAATGACAGAGAAGTTAATGCCTATCTGTTAAGATAATTTTAAGAAGTAAAATGAAGTAACTTATATCAAACATTTTCACAGGCCTGGCACTTAATAAGATGCTTCATATATTTCTGGAAATATCGTTATTGGTGATTTATATTAATTTACAGTGATATTGCAAGAGAAAGAAAGTCACACTGGATATTTTTCCAAGCAAGATCATGCCACTCCTCTACGTTCTCAAAACACTCAACACAAATCCTGTCCTAGCTGTTCTCTTGGTATTGTGGACTGTCCCCAAGTTCTTTGCTTGTGCGACGCCCTCCTTACACTGGATAAGTGACCCTCAGGCCTGAGACTAGGATCTCATGTGCTGTGCATCCCAGGTGCAGACCCTACCTGAACAGTAAACAATCATTTGAGTTGATTGAAAACATAATTCAATTAATTTCTGAAAGTTACACTCAACCACACCTGCTAATGGACATTTTCTTCCGATAGCATTTAATAGAGGATCTAAGACACAATATCCCAAAGTACTGAAGGAAAGGTTTTTCTGAAAAGCAGTGTTTCCTGGACTAATAAACCTGTATAAGGTCCTAGTTTCACTTCCACTTAGTTCATATTGGTAAAATTCTGGTAATCTTCCTTTGTAACTATGTTAATTAGCCTTCAACATTTCTGGAGTTTTTCTGCAGCCCTCCATGTAGGGCTCAAAACCATAACAACTATGTTTAGGCTCCAATCCATGAAACAGACACATTTTCCAGTACATATACTTTATATTTTTCTATATTAATTAAAAGTTGTGCCAACTTTCCCTTTACCACTCTTCTATAAATCACAGCATTTAAATATTAAGAATCTAATACAGATCTTATATAATTTATCATTTCCTTACACTGTTCAATACTAACCTACCCTCTCCCAAAATATTCTCATATAATTCACACTATTATTATTCACACTGATTTTGTATATATGTTAATCTTTATTTTTTTTAATTTTTTATATGCAACCTAAATTGGTGGACGTTTTCCTACTATGATGTATGGAACCATACATCATGGTTCCTATTATGATGTAGGACCATATGCAATATTGCAAAATAATAAACACTTTTAATGAGAAGTGCATAATTTTGTTACAAATAAGCATTACTTTGGGGACAAGGAAAGACTTCAAATGGCTATTTTAATCTTAATAGTTTAAATAAAATGAAAATCAATGATAAGTATAGATAAGGAAATTATATTTTAAGTATCTGAATGTGGCAACCTTTAACCTACTTGCTTTTTCAAATCTCAAATTCAATACATACCAGCCATTGGCATAGAATAAAATTTCTTTGATACCTTGCATTGCATATAATATTAGACTTATTTTATTATTATAGTTACAATGTGCTCTGAAGTCATGATAATTGAAACTCAAAAAAAAAGAATTTCTTAAGTCCTGAGTACCACCATATACCTAAGTAGAAATCTGTTCATTAATCAAACACTCAGTGAGCATTTAATATAATTAGACACTATGGTAAATACAAGGATAAAAAAATGAATAAAATATATCAGTAGGAACTCAGGATTTAGGCACCAAGACTATGAACATGTAAGTATTAAAGCTAATTGTATTCAAAATTTACATGGATATACCTGTTACATGTATTTTCATAGTTACTAAATACTGATCTAAAACCAGAAATATATAGTGAAATTAACTTTGAATTATTACATTTAACTGAATTTGTTTTCTCCCTCAAATAAGACAGCACTGCTTTCTTCAAATTCCCATTGTTATTACTGGGGAAAGAAACTTACTTTCTGAAGCTTATGGCATTGGAGGCATCCTTGATGTCTCTGCTTCTGTACAGCTGAGTATAAGTGACACCAGAATCTGATACTCCAGGCTACCCTTCACTTCCCCTTCAGGTACTAGGACCCTTCTCTGACTTGGTGCTGGGCCCCAGCCCACTATCACCCACCTTACCTTGACCAGCTGCCTAGGACTGAGACAGGTCTTTTTTGATATTTCCAAGACAAGTGTCCAGACCCTTCTTATGCAAGGACCTCTGCAAATCAATGCTTAAAAGCAGACAAGAATTAACAAAAATCATGCAGAATTATCAAATCCAACTTCCCTGGCAATCCACTCACAGTGATTCTCCTCACTTCAGAATTCACAGCTTAGCTCGGTGCCTGTAACACAGTTGTTACAGCACTGGCTGCATGCACTAAGGGTGGCAGGTCCGAACCCAGCCCAGGCCAGCTAAACAACAATGACAACTGCAACAAAAAAATAGCCAGGTATTATGGTGGGCACCTGTAGTCCCAGCCTCTTGGAGGACAGAGGCAAGAGAATCGCTTAAGCCCAAGAGTTTGAGGTTGCTGTTGAGCTGAGATGCCACAGCACTCTACCAAGGGCAATACAGTGAGACTCTGTCTCAAAAAAAAAAAAAAAAAAAAAAGGAAAGAAAGAATTCATGGCATCTGCACTACCTTTTGGTGTTTATAGTATGTTTTTATTTTTTCTCTTTTAATTCGATAATGTTTATATGCTTTTATAAGCAAAGTATTTGTCACATGGAGACTTTGAAACTAAGAAATTAATGAAAAACAGTTCCTGTCCTTATGTAGCTGTGCTTATTGTTCACCCCCATAGTAACTTGGAAAACATTATATCCATAAAAGTACAATAAGCGGTTACTAAATCAAAGACTCACCAATTCAAATCTTACTCAGCCATGCATATTTAGAAAGAGAACAAAAATAAAATATCCATTGATGAAGAACCATAAATTCATGGTAAGCTGTAGAGTAGTGAAGACCTTAACAAGAAAGCAAATAAGATGCATCTCAGTTCAAACACTGGCTCTCCTGTCCACAACTTGTCTAATTTTAGTAAAGTTACTTAATTTATTTAAGATTATTTCCTCATCTCTGTAATGGGAATAATAAAAACCCACAGAGTAATAAAACTAAAGTGAGAAAAAGTACATAAATTTACTCAACGTCTAGCACATATCAAGTGTTTAATAACAAGAAACTTTTTTTTTTTGAGACAGAGCCTCAAGCTATCACCCTGGATAGAGTGTTGTGGCATCACATCTCATAGCAACCTCCAATTCCTGGGCTCAAGTGAGTCTCCTGCCTCTGCCTCTCAAGTAGCTGGGACTATAGGCGCCCGTCACAACGCCCAGCTATTTTTTGGTTGTAGCCGTCATTGTTGTTTGGCAGGCC
>CAUYON010158884.1:0-32710 GCA_963573935.1 Arctocebus calabarensis | reverse complement strand
CCCTAGTAGCTGGGACTACAGGCGCCCGCCACAGCGCCCGGCTATTTTTTTGTTTTGCAGTTCGGCCGAGGCCGGGCTTGAACCCGCCACCTTTGGTATATGGGGCCGGCGCCCTACTCGCTGAGCCACAGGAGCCGCCCCCATATAAAAATTTTTACATCCATGTTCATAGCAGCATTTTTCACAGTACCCAAAAAGAATAAATAATCCAAATGCCCATCACATGATGAACAGATAAACAAAACATGGTATATGCACGTTTTGCATATATAAATAACCAAGTATTATTTGGCCATAAAAAGGAATGAAGTACTGATCCTTGTTAAGATAAAGATGAACCTTGAAAATACTATGCTAAGTGAAAGATATCAGAGAAGAACCACCATGTATTTATGATAACAGTTATAGGAAATGTCCAAACTAGGCAAGCCCACAGAGACAAAGTAGGACAGTGGTTGCCAGGGGCTGGAAGAATTGAATTTGAGAATGGCTATTAATGAATATGGGGTTTCTTTTGCAGGGGGTGGGGTGTGTGTGAAAGTTGCAGTAATGATTGCATAATTATGTGAAAATACTGAAAAGCAATGAATTTTATACTTCAAAGATATTAATTTTTATTTCAAGTTAACTATAGCTCATAGAACTGTTATTTTTTTTAAAGGCCACCTGAAATATTATTTTTTAAAAACAATTAATTGAAGGGCATTCAGAAATGTGAAAACCTCAGGGTAGCACTGGCAGGTGCTAAATGGTGGATCCTCTGCTTTTGTTCCAGGAAGACAAAAAGCCCCATGGACCAACGGAGCCCAGTGTCTGCTGCTGTAGCAGTTTAGAAGATGCAGAGCTGAGACTCAGGGAAGACCTTGCCTCATCACTACTGGGTCCTCCAGAGGAGGCACAGGATACAGATTTGGTCCAGCCCACTGGCAAGGCAAGCTTTTCCAGTTTGAATGGATCCAATAGGGTTGAGTTGGTAAGGAGGACACAGGGCAGGCACCCTGAACAGGGTAGAACCTGCCTTCCCTCACACATCTGTCTCCACCCTGATCCCAAACTGCAGTGTCAGTCCTTTTCCAATTCCAAGACTAACACTTTATGTGCCTGACATTTCTGAAGTCACAGGGCTCTGGCAATATTAACCCATTTTCATACTTCAACATCCATCCCCAAGGATAATTTATTACCATTACCACGAATGTCTATTTTCCAAGTTAAAAGATATTAAAAACAACCTTTTTCTTTTTTTTGCTACCAAGAAGGCCTATCTAAACTCACCAGATGTTTAAACTAATCTGTGTCGAGGAGGGATTAATTCAGAGCATGAATGGCTCTAAAAGGTATAAAACATTTTTTGGTCTAAAACAGAATTCCAGAATACTTATGGCTATGGCTATGGCCTACCTAAGATCTCTAAGTCCTGGACAAACCTCATTGTATGGGGCTCACGTTTGGTGTGCACTGTGAGCCTGAGCATTGTCTTTGTGCCCAACTTAAATCAGAAGCTTAAACAGTGTGAGGAACCTCTCTCACCCCAACACTGCCAGCTCAGAGAAGTGAGGGACTTGCCCAAGTCCATGGAGACTTGATTCCAGCCTGTAAACAAGACCCTTATTTCCTGCCTCTGGTCCAGTGCTCTGCCTCAACGCCAGGCTGCGTCATGCCAAGCTGACGTGTATGTATTCTTCTGACCAGAGACGGTTCCAGGTTTCATCTTAAACTCAGCTACTCTTCATTTAAAAACTTAAAAATGTCATGTTTTGCTGATTAAGGAATAGCTATCACTCAACACCCTCTCTAAGCACTGTGGCCCTGCTTCTCAGTCTATACGTAATGCAGCTGCCACCTTATGCTGGGCTGATGTCTGCACTTCCTCCACAAAGGGCTCAAGAAATGAGGAGAATCTTGAGCAGCATTTTCTTCTCACCTAGGTCCTTTCACATTGCTGTCTAAGTGACTGATCTCTTTGTAGCTTAGGGTTGGGGATGTGCCTCAGTGATCCAAAGGGAGGGGAGGCCTGTCTGTTCCCGTAACTATGGCAAAGGCTCCTTGGGGCTGTGGAGGTGTACACATGTTATTTCCAATCCCCAATGCACTTTTGGAGGCATATGACTGCTGATACTCAGCCAGCATCTGACTCAACCCATCCCCAGCTCATCTCCCCCTTTAGGCTGGTTTTCACAAAAAAGCCAATTTAAACTTAAAGGGCAACAGTTTTTTGACTCTGAATTTTTATCTTCCCTTGTTATTTCCTCAAAATACTCCACTATTTTTTAAAAGTATTCTTTCCTCTCCTGCTTACAGCACTATTTTTTAAAAGTATTCTTTCCTCTCCTTGCTTCGGGTGGTCAGAGAAGCTGACCACATATGCTTGTGCACATAGCTATTCTGGGGAAACCAGCAGAAACCAGAGTCTTACTCTAGATGAACCCCCACAACCCAGGGTGGAAAATCAGAGATGGTACCCAATGCAACACCCAAGGTACAAATGAGAGATGTGCACCAGCCCAGAGTGGATCTGTTGTGGGGCCATCCTAGTCCCACCTGGGCCAGCTTGGAAGTTAACCCCCAGAGATGTCTGCGACAACTTGCCACACAGAGCACCACTATCAATGTGCAGAAGATGTCCCCAGGCTTCCCCAACATGCACACTTAAAAGGTAGGGTCACACACTGGCATATTTCTCTTCATGTATTCAATGGGATATATAACCACATGGTGTTCAGTGATGTTTCCCGCCACCCAGCCCCTTTCCTGCAGCAACCAATCATTTCAGTTTTGAGGGATTTTTTGGTAAACTTTACAGAGAAGTATGATTTTAGTGTTTAATGCACCCTTCCAAAGATATTTTATACATATAAAAGCAAATATGAATTGTACCTATCTTTCTCTCTTTTCTAAATAATGGTAGCATATTGCCCACACTGCCCACAACACACTTTTTTCACTTACTTGGTGTATTTTGTTAGTATTATTTTGCTGGATGCTCACAGGCTTATGGTGGAGGTATCCTGATTCACAGATGCCCCTGAACTTGAGAAAGACTAAATCTCTTATTGCAGGTGCCTCCAGAGACACAACTCTGGTCATATAGGCCAGCAAAAGCCTACTGAAGAACCAGGCTTTACCAAAGAGTCTTTACCCTCAGAATCTGCTAAGGGACCAGGTTACCTCCCAAACCCCAAGTAGCAACAGATTAAAAATGTTAATTGCTATATTACAAGTGCAAGAAAATGCTGCAATTTACCATTGACCATAAGCATGTAGTAAGTACTTGAATCTTCACGGAATTAATGAATTAAACCTGTCTGTATCAGTTTTAAGATAAAACTCTAGACTTTATTAATTTAATATTGACTGACATTATAACAAAACAGGAAGCCAGGACATGATTCAAGCACAAAGTCATAGAGCGTGTTCTATGTCTCTGACAAGGCAACAGGTCCCACCAGCCTGGCCCTGGGTACACTGTATTTGCCGTAACTTCAGTCCAGTGTCAGCATGCAGGTGAAGATGTTTCCAAATAACAAAACAAAGAGGCAATGTTTCAAAGACTTCTTGCAAATAGATGAAAAGGAAGAAGGCCATGTTTTCTTGAAAAAAGGCCAGAAACATGTAGTGAATCTCTCTGACCGCTTTACTATCTGCTTCTGATTACACTTGGGTGGGGCTCTTGGTCAATGTCATGAAGCTGTGCGCTCCACACGTTTGGTACAGGCAAGATGACTTCTTGCCTACTCCCCACTTCACACTCCCTTTGGCAGAACAAAACTGGAAAGAGAAGAAGGTCTGGAAGACCAATTCACAGAGGACTACCCCATAAGCCACCAAACCACCAGGGCTTAAGAAGGGCCAGGACACCTTCATAGAAGTGCTCTTTGGGTCTCCTGTATCTCTTTATCTGAACTCACTCCTTGGAACCACCAAGCATATGCCTGCCCTCACAAAATGCATGTCCTAGTGGAGAAGATGGGCAGTGGTGAAAGGAGTTGGGAAGGACATGGGGCAACGAATGTGACAGCACAAGGGTGCTTTCTAACCCTGCAGGCTCCTCAATCTGGTTCTTCGGGTAGATCTGGAGCTTTAAGCCCCACCCCAGCCCCCAGGATCTCATCCTCTGACCCCTCAAGACTGCCCTACCCCAGTAATGACCCCCCAGCCCCAGGCCAGGTCTCCCCAACTTCAGCTGAAGCCCTGCCCCTGATGAGGCCCCTACTGGGAGGGGAGGACAGAGATTTCCATGGAAGATACTGGGAAAATATTTACAGTTGTACGAAATGGAGACAGTAAGAACACAAACACACAAAAGCACATTCTCAGACCAAAATAGCATGAAGCAAACAAAAGTGAAGTTCTAAAAAGGGTTTAAGGACTCAAGGAAGACTTTACAACATGGCAAGTGAAAAAGAGAAAACACAAAGCTGCATCTGCAGTGTGATCCCAATCAGGCTGAAAATTACTTTGCCACAGCCTAGCACAAAGCAGCAGGCCTGCCAGCTGAGAATCCTATCTGAGTCAGAAGCCCTCAGCCCAAGGAAGTCAGGACTACACACTGGGCCCAGAAAGAGCCATCTCAGGAAGCTGCAGCTGCTCCCTGAAGGACCTCCCCAGGCCAGCAACAGCAGCACCCTGGCCTCAGTCCCCAGACCAGGGAGCCAGATCTGCACTTGCAAAAGGTTCAGGGCTCCCTTGCTTGCTAAAGGTGAAAAAGGGCCGTAAATAGCCTGGTAAACATCTTGGGCTGCTTCTCAGTTTCTCAGCACTCATTCGCTTCTCTGAATTTTATTGCATGTGGTGGCACTCAGCCCTGCACTGGGGTTGAGCTGCTGGTGCTGAACAGATGGTGACCTGCCTTCACAGTGCTGAAGGTTTGCTCCAGAAGGGAAGTTAGACAGTAATCACACATGCAAATGTGTGATGACTACAAATGCAAGAAATACATATGAGGAGACTGTAGAACACAGGCCCCAATTTAAACTGGGTGTATAAGGAATGGAAATAATACAGTAAAGCGTTAGGGCAGAAAGTGTTTCATCCTATGGCACAACCACAGGAGCTCAGAGGGCAGCCTGGGTGCCCAAATGTGCAGACCTCATTGTGTGGGATGTCAGGGAAACACTGGCCTGTGGAGGCAGCTCCAGGAGCTGGTGGGGAGGAGGGGGTGGGATCCTCAGGTGGATCTAACATTTCCGCTATGCATACAGGTGGGCCCTGGAGTCATAGTGACACCACTCAGAGGAAGAAGACCCTCATGTCTCTGTTAAGGTGGAGTCACATGCCCTTTATAAACGAGTCTCTGGCAGGGAATGTGACTCTCCTGATGCTATCAGAGCCACTGGCCTAGAGTAGGGCTTGTCAGGAAACCAGCTAAGCCCAGAAACATCCTGACTGTAAAGGATGTGTGTGCGGGTGCGTCTGTGCGTGTGCATGGTAAACCTGAGCCGCCTCGGATTTTTGAGCCAGGGAGCATGTATACACGCCCAGGCCCTGTAGAAAACTATGGGAAGAGCTCCACAAAGGAAAAGGTAATGTTACAGGTCTAAAAAGAATCACAGGCGGTCATCCTAAAGAGGTACCTGTTGGAGCAGGGGACTTGGCCATAGCTTGCCATGGAGTAACTTCCTGGGCTGACATGTTGGGACATTTTAAAATCGGGCCACAGGCCTGTGAGTCAGACGAGGTGGAGCCTGACCTCTTCCTGTCCACCCACCAAGATCCAAAGTGTTGATGGTACAGCCATCAGTACCTGCAGAACTGCCTGGACAAGCACTGTGCCACGCATGAGACTTCCCAGGGCACATTGGGACCAAGAACCCCCTGTGCTGCATGGCCAGCTATGAGCACATACAGTCCCTGGGGAGGGCCTGCTGCTCTGGTTTACACCTGTGCTCTGTACCCACAAACCCAGCACTGCTACGTGTAGACATGGGGTAGAGGTGAGAGTGGAGGACACAGTTGCATAAACATGGTCTGTTCATGGAAAGGACTTACAGCATGGGAAATAAGGTGTGCTCAGTGCTTCTTGAGCATGCTCTCTTTAACCTTATTGACAGCCCTATTCAAGGAGGTGCCACTGTTCCCATTTCATAGCCTAGGAGACTGAGGCACAGAGGATAACCTGCATACTCATAGTCTAGCAAATGAATGGGTTGAATTTAGGTGAGACCTAAACAGTGCCAAGGTGGGGACAGAATTCCAAATGGACTTGTCGGAAGGGGGGCCCTTGTAGAGAGGAGCATGGACAAGGAAAGCCCATCAATGAGGGAGTGGACAAGCCAAGGAGGGCTGGGAAGACCCTGGCACTGAGGTAGGGAGGTGGGGCCTGTGCTTGGTGGCCTGAGGTATAGGTTGGTCCTTGTCCCTGCCCTGGGCTGGACCCTCTGCCGGTGAGGTGAGGCCTCCTGGGTAGGCTTAGTGCACTGCCACTGGGAGGACCAGAGGAGGCAGGCTAGGCTAGTGCATCTCACAGACACAGACAGACACTCAACAGAGCCACCAAGAGCCAGGCCATAGAGTTGGTGTACCTGGGCCAATCATGACTCCCCTTTATTGGTGCAGAATTTCTATGACAAAAATATATTCTTCATAGGGTTGTTGAGAGAATCTAAAATATGTGCACCGTACTCAACATGATGGCTGGTGAGAGAGAAGACCCCAACCTACCTATGTGATCAGAGTGATCAGCTTGTTCAAGGCCCTGTTCTCATCAGGCTTATAGACGGCCTCTTCTGGGCATGTGAGGGGATGGGCCTTTCCCAAAGACTCAGAGTGGCAAGCATGGTGAGGGTGGCCTGCTGCATGCATGCCTTACAACAGCACAGAATGGGGACTCTGCCGGGGCTAGCTCACACTGTATGCTGCTAAGGAGAGAAGATCATACATGGTGCACTCAGGGAGCTAGTGTCTGGAAAATGTTGGGGAGGAATGTGGGTAGACTTGACCTTGGAGTAGACAGGTGCTGTTTTCCAAGATGGGTAATCATCTTGGGATAACAGAACTGGATGGGATACAGGGATGCTGTTGTAACTCAGAATTTTGGACTCCATCACACATGGTTTAAAACTCAGCTTTGCCAAGACTTTGCAGCCTCATTAGGCCTCAGGGTCCTCATCTCTACAGGTGGAGCATAAAGAGTCATAAGCACCAACAGATACACCTTTGCTGAGTACCATAGAGAGGTGTCACAGGCTGATGCCCTGAGAAAGGAGACCGTGACCAGACTTCATTCAAACGACTCCCTCCAGGTGGTCTACCTGGGTAATAGCTGCTCCCACTAGGCCTGATCAGGCTCTCAGGGTGGCAGAGACCCACACAACTCACTTAGGAAGAGCTTCCAAACTGCCCACAGTGTACAGCCTGTCCATTCTCAGGGGCCCAAAGCTAGTCCCCAGCCAGGCTGTGACCAGAGTCCACCACCTCCCAGGCTGAGAGAGCACCACCAGCCCCATACAGCTTGTCCTGCACAGCCAATGGAATATATCCCTGGGAAAGTGCTACCAGCTCAGGGGTAGGCCAGGTGAGTCTGGGCTCACAGTGAGACACCTGAGGGAGAACTCCTTGAATACAGGACCCCAGGCAGCTTATCTTCCGAGAAGAGGAGGGAGGTATCCCCAGCACACTTCTCATAGTGTCTCTAGACACACAGCATCACTTTCCAGGCACACGACCCCAACAGCAGCAGAAGAAGCATATTCATGCATAGCTTTCAGACAGAGCACAGCTGCTTGAGGTGATGTGGGACTCACCTCACGGCCACCACAGTGGGGCCTGAGAGCCTCACCCCAGGCTGGACCTGCACCAATACCAGTGCTGATAGGTCCCAAGGAGCACAGGCTGGGCGGCATACCCCTCCTCCACTTCATGAGGGCTGTCTGGAGGGCAGAGAATGCTGTTTTGTCCCTCTGTAGCACCCTGTTACCATGTGAAGAGTGAGGTCAGGACTTGGGTGGGAATCCAGTAGGTTGGGCACCTCAAGCCATGGAATACCGGATGTTAATATTACTTTCATTTCCAAATTCCTCTAGAACAGCTGACCATTTAAAAAGAACAGCTTTAATATCTCCTAAATTTCCCTTTCACAGCCCTTACTCAGGGATCTCTGGAGGCCCTTCCACATCATGTTTGTCCCCAAAGAGGACACTTGAGGACCTGTGCTTGTTAGTACCATCCATCCTATCTCAAAGGCACCAAGCCAGATCTGCCACCATGGAACTGACCCATTGATAATCCAGCTTTCAATACATGTATTGGTGTGATAAAATAGAAAAATAAATATAGTTGCTCAGAAAGCAGGACTTTTAGGAGAAGCAGAGAAGTCCCCACAGTGTTCGGACTACCCAGGACATATAGAGCCTTCGTCAATATCCTTAAGTGTTTACAAGGGATGAGCTACCTGCTGGGTGACCCAGGTACCCCCCAGGCAAAGGGAAAACAAAAGCTCTTGGCTCGGAAGGTTTTCACAGCCCACGAAAAGTGAGGCTCCTGCAGGGATCTCCTTCTTCACATGAAACTCAGGCACCTTTTCTAAGGAAGACTGCCCATGCTCCCTTGTGTACAGGAAACTGTGGCAGAGATACCCCAGGAGTGTGTGCACCACCAGGCCCATCAGTGCTCATCTTGTGCCCCAGCTTCTTCCTTAATGTCCAGCCCATTAGAGGGGCCAGACAATGATTAGCTGGTATAGATAAAAGGGAAGCCAGGAATTGCTAAAAGCAACCATTCAAAGGACAGAATTAGAAAAAGGACTGTCAAAGCCCTTTACACGTTACCTGTGTGCACCTTAAATTCCATAAAATATAGAATCTTTTCTGATTTATTTTGGTTAATCAACAAATACCCCCCTAAGCTATGATTCAAGGCCTCCTAGACCTACAACAATAACCACCTAACCCCTAAACTAGGCAGGGGTCAGTCTCTGGGTTCATCAGAATCAAGAACAATCTACGTGCTGAGTTGAGCAAATTGTAAATGGCTAAAGGTTACCAGGAGGTTCCACAGGACTAGCCAGAAGTGCAAGTGCATTCTGTGTTGAAAAGAAGTATGTGCATATAGCCACCAAATGATGTAGACTAGAACATCCATGGCAGCTTTGGTCACCAGGACCAACACTGGAAACAACCCAGACTTCTATCAGTGGGAGATATGTAAGTTGTGCTTACAGATATGTAAGTTGTGTTTTATCCATGCAGCGGAATTCTAGGCCTTTGTAACTAACAAGATCTGGTGACAGGCATAACCTGAATGGATTGCGCAGACATCATGTTGAACAAGAGACCAGTGGCCCAGTGTCACCCCATTCAAAACTGGTCTTTGGTGACAGAGGCTCCTGAGATGATTTTGCTGGGGGTGGGTGCCGCCTTACACCAGAATGCTTTGTATTTTGATCACTCATGTGCATTTTGCTGTCAAACATGGGTATACTCCTTGGCCCCAAGGGAGACTGCCACTGGCCCCAGTGGTCTGGACAGCTTCCTGAAGAGGCAGCAACTTGAGCCTTGAGGCACAGCTAAGCATTCACAGGTAAGAGCAGGGAAGGATCAGCTTGCTGAGCAGTGTCAGTAGGGGGCAGACAAGCTAAGAATTCAAGGTGGACTGGGTCACAGGGAGAGCCTGGGTACCCAGGCTGAAGCCATAGGTTGCTATGGTGGTTTTCACACTCACTTGTTAAGCAGAGCAGTAACAAGTGGAAAGCCTTTTTTCCATTCCAGGTGAAATTCTACATGTGCATCAGATGTGTAGACCATAGCGCAGACATGCCTGGGTTAGGAATGGGAAGTGGAGTCCCCCCAGACTTTTCTGCCAGCAGCATAGGTTGTGTGGGAGGAATGAACAGGTGAAAGGAAGGTGCTGGGCAGGGTAGGGCAAGACTGAGCTGGGAGTAGGCAGGAGAGCACATCCCTGAGCCTCAGGAACATGGGAAGGGCAGAAAGGGGTAAGAGCCAAAGGTAACCAAAGTCTTGGCTGTAACAGAAGTGCTCCGGTCCTACTGCCCTTTTTCCAAGCAGTCAGGCCCTAAGACCACTGGAAAGAGGCAGGCGTGCCATCCTTACAGACACAGAGCTGCCACAGGCATGCTCACACCTCTCACTGAACACCAAAGGAATCAGGTGATAGCAACATAAATAGCAACATGGATTCTTAATTCCCTAAGTTTCCCTTCTCTCTTTCCCAACTGTGGCACTAGCATCAGTTTCCACATCAGCAATGGTGATGCCTGTGTGGTTGGCTTCAGACTCTGTGTCAGGTCTCCATTGCTCCTAGAGTGGCTGGCTTCCTCAAATGGGCATTCGTTAGTCCTCCCCACATATGCTGGGAGGCCACAACCTTAACTGCATTTCTCATCAGTGTGTCCCAAGGAAAAATGTAAAGAGCAGTGCTTTGTGTGTGGTAGGCACCCAATAATTGTTCCTTGAGTTGAAATCAGATGAGAAAAAACTATTTTCCTGATGGCTACTAGTTCAGAAATAATCTGTTAGGGCACTTTATTTTTTTATTTTTTATTTTTTTTGTAGAGACAGTGTCTCACTTTATCGCCCTTCGTAGAGTGCCGTGGCGTCACACAGCTCACAGCAACCTCCAACTTCTGGGCTTAGGTGCCTCAGCCTCCCGAGTAGCTGGGACTACAGGTGCCCGCCATAACGCCAGTAATTTTTTTGTTTTGCAGTTCAGCCAAGCCTGGCTTTGAACCCGCCACCTTCGGCATATGGGGCCAGTGCCCTACTTGCTGAGCCCCAGGTGCCACCCAGGGAACTTTAGAAAATAACTATTAATGCTAGTGCCATAGGTCGGGGGGGACGAAGGTGGGAAACTTTGGAAATTACAAATCTATATTGTGGTTTCTGCTGCCATTAGCAGCTCTTGATTCTATTGTGCCCAGTGATAGTGTTAGAGCTTAGACCTTGTGTCCTCCCTTCCCTACAGTTTGGGTTCTTGGAAAAGGCTTTATGCCCTGCCCAGCTGGGAGGACCTCAGAGCATTTTGCTGCTTACAGGCTACAGATCCACAAGAGGTTAGCAGCCTCCTGGCGGCAGCAGCACCACCAGTGCCTACCAGACTGACTACCCACTCGGACCTCTGATAAGAGTTTCCTCTAGACATGACTTCCCAAATCAAGTCACTGAACCTGTTTAAACACAGATGTGCACAAATACAACAAAACTGGAATCTTAAAAGGGTGTAGCTGACACACACACCAGTGAGTCAAACCATGTCCAGGCAGTTTCCAACTGGCCCATGGGAGGTGAGTGCCCAACCTGGGCTCCATCCCTCCAGCCACCCCATTTAGTTTGAGATAGAAGGGCATGTCTCCACAGTGCCAAGGTGGCCAACCACCCTCTCAGCTAGCCATGAGGTCTTGGGGGCTTAAGGAGACATACTGACTTAAAACATTGCACTCTTGGCTGTCTCCAGCGGAATGTGGCTGCCAGCGCATCCGTCAGCCCACCCATGGGCCCTCCCCCACTCTTACCCTCCTAGGAGGTCCAGGTTTAGTGCCTGAGGGCAAGGTCACAGCACTCTTAAAACCAGGCACCCTCAACACTGACTGCAGTGACTGGAAACTTCCTGTGAATGAGTACCTCTCATAACTTAATAACTCAATCAAAAGACCACTATTAGAGAAAGTATGCAGGGCAGACAGTTAAAAATAGATACACAAATACCCAATAACTATTGACTTAAAAAATACAATTAGAAATACACTAGTAACTTATGAAATACAAATTAAAACAATGAGATACTATTTTACTCATCTAATTGGAAAAAAAATGAGAAAATGCCCAGTGCCAGGAGAAGAGAAAGATGGATGGATATAAAACAGTATATGCATATATTAATTAAAGAGACTTTCTAGAAAAAAATTAACAATATGTATTCAAAGCCTTAAAAGTGTGCATATCTTAGGTTGTCGTGAGCTGTGACATCACAGCACTCTACTGAGGGCAACAAAGTGAGACTCTGTCTCAAAAAAAAAAATTTAAAAAGTGCATACCTTTCACCCAGTAACTTCAATTCTAGGAATTTGTCCTAAGGAAACAATGAGAGTTGTTCTATTTAATAGAATAATAATTTTTACATGCTTTATATATGTATATTCTAATCTTTATGTAAAGACTTAAAGATGTTATTTACAGCATTGTTTACTATAGGAAAAACTGAGAGTAACCCAAAGATACTGGTTAAATTAATTAAGGTTTCCACACGAGACAGAGATGCAGGCATTTAAAAAAGTGTTTTCGAAAAATATTAAGGACATGAAAGAATACTTGGAACCATTGTTAACTTGGAGGGGAGAAGCAGGATGTATTATCCTAATTCTGTAGAATGAAAATGCTCACATACAGGCATATAAAAAAATCAGTTCTATTTAATAGAATAATAATTTTTACATGCTTTATATATGTATATTCTAATCTTTATGTAAAGACTTAAAGATGTTATTTATCAGGGGCGGCGCCTGTGGCCCCATATGCTGGAGGTGATGGGTTCAAACCCAGCCCAGGCCAAAAACTGCAAAAAAAAAAATTCAGAATCAACCTGAGCTAGAGAGAGATCCCACCTCTAAAAATAGCAGGGTATTGTGGCAGGTGCCTATAACTCCAACTACTTGGGAGGCTGAGGTAAGAGAATCGCTTGAGCCCGGGAATCTGAGGTTGCTGTGAGCTATAATGCCATAGCACTCTACTGGGGAAATAAAGTGAGACTCTGCATATAAAAAAAAAAAAAAAAAAAAAAAAAAAATCAGACGATCAAGGCCACATTTAGCAGTGGCTCATTTTTGAACAGGAGAATTACCAAAGCTGTTTATTCGTCATCGTGCTTGGCTATGGTTTCTAAATTTTCTACAATGACAAATGTATTTGTTTAGAATCCAAAAAAGCCTCAATACTATTTTAACAAGGAAGCACAAACAGGATGAAAACCTCCAGTGGTGTTATTCTCCCCCAGACACAGGGCACTATAGTTCTGGCTCTATGCTCTGAATGTAACTATGCACCAGCATCAAGACAGGCCCCAGAAGATGGCCAGAAACACCAATGAGGTCTCAACGGAAGGACTGTAGTCTGGGGAAGGCACTAGGAACAATTCTGCAGGAGAGGGAGCAGTCTATGAGGGTCCTCAGGATAGGATAGATATTCAGAGGAAGCATTTCAGGCAGGGGAAGCCAAAACGCAGGGGTGAGCCCAAGCATGGGTTGAGACCACAAAGTGGTCATCTATATTCCGATCTGAAGGAACCCAAGATGGTGCTGGTCATCTAATTCAGAACCTCCTACCAGAGGGTTGCCGGCTCCAGGTTGATCCCAGAGTTAAGAAGGGACAAACTGCTCCTTTAGATTTTTCAAGCATATACAGATGATGGAATTGACAAAATATGCAATTGCACTTTGTTGCTCAAATGAGAATTCATCCCCTGTTACTCTGCCTCTGCAGAGTCATCCCCACCCCCAAACTGGCCTTTCTGCTACTTTCTAAAGCAGCCTGGGCATTTGCTCTGGCTTCCCTCAACCTGAAACACCCTGCCCTAAACATCTGCACCATTTCTTCCTCATACACACATGCCTACCCCCACTTCCCATCCCAGACATACGTCTTGTGGACGGAGAGGCAAAAGTCAAAGGTAAGTGGGGAAAAGGGCAGCCTGAGTACCAGAACTCAGTGATCACACTGCTGGTATAGGGAGAAACAAACGAATCACTGGATTAAAGTAAAAATGTTTAGGCAAGTGTAAGGGGCTATATAATAGGGGAGAGCCCCTTGCCCCTGGCATTGGGATCTGACCAGCTATGGCAGGTAGTTAATAACAAAAATTCTGAGAGGACCTAAGACAGTTTTCCAAGTGCGTATTTTGAAATGCCAAAGGACCCTGACCTGCAGTTCTTAACTAAAAGTGTTCTCACATTCATTGCCTCAATTCATCTTGGGAGGTAAGCAGAACAAGTATAATGCCCATTTTGCAGATGAGATAACTAAGGCCTGGGAAAGTTAATGATTTGTCCAAAAGGTCACAAAGGCAGTAGTTGGTGGAACCCAGGTTGGACTCAGCTCTCTAGCTGCCATTTTCCCCACAAATAAACCTATGAGTGTTATGGTGCTATATTTAGGTTGAGGAAAGACATCATTGTCATACAGTTTGTCCCCTATATTTTGACAACACTGGTTCCCTGCAGAGAGGGACTCCGGGGTAACAAATATTAGCTACAGAGGACTAAGTGGGAGGCTGTGTACAGAGGGAAGGGCTACAAGGACCCTGTAGACAAGCAGTCATGGGCAGCACAGCTGCAAATCTACAGGACCCAAGGTGGTATGGCCCTTTCAAGGACTGCCAAGTACAATAAAAAAAATGCACCTTCTGCCCCTATTCTCCTGAAGGGAACATCACGGAATCTAAGCTTGAACCTAGCTTGAGGGAGTGGCCACAGTCCTTCTCTGCTGAGCAGAGTTGGAGGAGACAGGTCCCGTAGCACCACAAAGGCAAAGGTAGACTCTTACACTTCCAGTCCGCAGGGGGTTAGGACTTCAGAGTGAGTCATTGGAGGGCATTTCCTACAGATCCGTCCTAGGGCCTGGCAGGGCCTCTAGCCTTTGGAGTCCAGCACACAGCACATGCAATTGAACAGAGTGCTGTTCAACTGGACAGAGTGCTCAGTGATTCCCTAAAGTTGAATAGCCACTGTAAAGGGGTCACAGAGGAGCAGGCACAAAGCAGCGTGTGCTGTCCTGGTGAGACTCCATACACCAGAATCTAGGACGACATTGTGCCAGTCACAAACCATGTTACCTTCCAATGAGGCCAGGCAATGTATTCATGATCTCCACATTTTCTCTCACAACTGCTCCTGAATCTACAATGACCTCAAAATAAAAAGTCAGCAGAGATCAGATGCCATATGCGCTGGACAGTGCAGTTCTAGGAAACAGGCTCCCGCTGAGCTGAAGAGTCCTCCCACTTCCACTCTCTCGGCAGGTTCTCTCCCTCTCATTCCCAACAGCCAGTACACTATATGTAGGGGCATGGGCACTCCTGTGCTCCAGAGGAGAGGGGTGTGAGGTGGGATTACCAGCATCCAAGGGGAAGGGCAGGATGCAACAGAGTTGAGGGTTTCTGAAAAAAGACCATGCAAGGCAAGATGAGAAGGAAGCCTGGCAACTCAACTGATAGATGGTTTGGCCCATTGCTAGGACCACCTCCATCCTCTGAGGACACCCTGGAAAGCCACAACAAAGGCTGGGGCAGCACAGGGAGGAGGTCTGCCCTGCGCTCAAGGTATGACCAGAGTTGGGGGTTAGGGGCTTCTGCGGTTTGGGCCTTTTCCCATCACCCTTCACCTGCTTTACTGAGAACGGGGTGCGCAGAGAAAAAGGGCAGGAGGGCCCCTCGGCTCAAAGACAGTAGCCAAAGGCCTGAGGACCCCCTCCCACAGGACTCCAAATAACTAATTGCAGCTCCTCCTTGGCTTGTGGGTTCCGCCACCGAGACCCTCACAGACAAAGGCGTCTTCAGCTAAGGAGCCGCCCCCGCGAAGGGCAAAAGCGCCAGATTCTATCAGCCAATTACCCAGATACGCACTGCGACCCGCAAGTTTGGGCACGCTCTGCCCAGGCGCAGGCAGCAGGAGGGGCCCGACACGCCAGGGAGGCGGGGAGTCCCCGTCTGGGCAGCGCCTGTGGAGGGTCTGGGTCCGGGGCCGCGCCCAGGGGGGTCTGGGTCGGGGACGTTGAGACCGGTGTTTGGGAGACTCTGGTACTAAACGCAGGACCTGGGACTAGGGTATGGGCGGGAGGACCCTGCTCAGGAGCCGGCGGCCAGTCTCCTTGCCGGTAACAAGCCTCTTGGCAGCCTTGGAGGCGGCGTGGCCCGGGCCATCCCCCAGCCCAGGCCCCCAGAGGCCCTTCCACGGCCCGGAATCCGAGCTGCCCGTGGCCGGCCCCCAGTTCGCCCCGGAAACGCCGCCCTCCCCTCCAACGTGTGGCGCGCCTGGGTCTCCTCTAGCTCGTGGAACAAAAGAGCAGCTCCCGCAGAGCGGGTCCAGAACTTGCACCGAGCGTCTGATGGCCCTCGGCCCTCTAACCGCTGCAGTCCTAACCGGACCCTCCCGGAGCTGACAGGCTTTGTGTCTGTTCGGGGGACAGGAAGGACGGCCGGGGTCCCCCAGGCACATCCTACAGACCCTGCGCAGCGGCGGCGCACCGCGCCGAGCTCGAAAGTTGTCGCCGGCGCCTGTCGCCTCCCACACTGCCCCAGTCCTCCTCCGCCGGGCGCCCCATTCATTTGCCAGGGAAGGGGATACAGACTGTCCGGAGTGGTCCCGAGGGGGCTTACCTTGCTCTTGACTTCTACAGCGCTACAGTCGTAGAAGCGCAAGGTCTGAGACTTGTGAAAACTCCGGTTCATGATTTCGGCCCCGGTCTGCCTCCCTTTCGCGGCGCTGCTCAAGGGCCACAGAGACTCCCCAGGGCGGGACCCCTAGCCTCCAGCCTCCAGCCCCCAGCCGGCGATCGCTCGGCTGCGGGGCTGCTCCGTGTGCGGCGGGCCGGAGCTGGGCTGGCCGCGCGCCTCGGAGACTCCAGGGGCCGCGCGCGGGAGGAGCTCGGGGGACGGCGGCGCGCGCCGCCCCACCTCCTCGAGCTCCGGTCTGCGCCCTGCTCTGCACTTCACCTCCCCCGGCCAGCGCCCCACCTCCTCGGCCCCGCGCCCCGCCCCGCGCCCCACCTCCCGGCCCCGCGCCAGCGCTCTCTGCGCCCGCCCCCTCCGCCGGGAGGACCCACCGGCGCCCCGCCCCAGCTGTGATTCGGAGCCGGGTCGCTGGTTGGTGCTCTTTCGTTTCTCCGCAGTACGGGAGTCTGAGTAAGGAAGCTTCGCGTAACCCTAACCCTAACCAGTCGTGTTTTGTTTGCCTCCAGCGGGCGGCCTAGGAAAAGGGACTGAGTTTTGCCTTAGTCTTGGGTAAGAGACTTTTGAGACCATTTGAGAGAATAGTAATGAGGGCCGCTGGAGACCTGGTTCCTGAGGGCATCACCTGCCGGTTGTTGACGGTGTGGGAGAACGGTCTCAGGGAGGCAGTCTCCTAAAGCACAGTAAATCAGAGGTAGAATTGAAAGCGATAAGGATGAGAAGAAAGCCTTTTTTTTTTTTTTTTTTTTTTTGAGACAGAGTCTCACTATGTCGCCCTAGGTAGAGTGCTATGGCACCACAGCTCACAGCAACGTCAAATTCTTGGGCTTAAGCGATTCTCTTGCCTCAGTCTCCTGAGTAGCTTGGAACTACAGGCGCCCGCCACAACGCCCAGCTATTTTTTTTTCTTTTTCTTTTTTTTTGCAGTTTTTGCCCAGGGCCGGGTTTGAACCTACCACCTCCGGTATATGGGGCCGGCGCCCTACTCCTTTGAGCCATAGCTGCCACCCTATTTATTTATTTATTATTGTAGTTGTCGTTGTTTAGCAGGCCGGCCGGGCTCAAACCCACGAGCCCCCGTGTGTGGCTGGCGCCGTAACCACTGAGCTAGGGATGCTGAGCCAAGAAAGACTTTCTAAGACAGCTAGTAGAAAAAAGAAAATGGGTTTAGGTCTGACCCAGCGGTTCTCAATCTGTGGGTCGCGACCACTCTGGACTGTATTAAAGGTTCACGGCATCAGGAAAGTTGAGAACCACTGGTTAGGAGAAAAAACCCGCAGCCTCCTTGAGTACTTACTTATTGATCTGGAGGCCTCTGAAAAGGGGGCTGAAACCAGACACAGTCCTTGCCCTTGAGAAATTTGTGTTGACGTTCAGAAGACATGTCACTTAAAAAAAATTATAAAGTACACTATGGATTTTTTTTTTGTAATTTGCAAGTTCCATAGTTAGAAATTGAATGTAAATTCATTGCAAAAGGAAATCTGCAGAATACAAAGAAATGAAAGAAAACAAAAATTATCTGTAGTTATGCTACTAAACAATCAGTTCTGTCAATTTTTTGGTGCATTTTCACTTATTTTTCTGCACATATATTTTGTGATCATGCTATTTATCCAGTTTTGCAACTTGGTTTTCACTTCATGGTATATAATAAACCCTTTTTTATTCTTAAAAACAATGTTTTCTTCAAAGCTACATATATATATAGGCATAATTTGTAATTACTCCATTTTTTGATATTTAATATTTTCCATTGTTTAGCTTTTATATAATGCTTTGAATTCACTTATATCTGATTATTTCTTTAAAATCAATTTCTAAAAGAATTACTAGGCCATAAACAAAACATATCTCTAAAACTTTTCATGTAGATTGCTAAATTACATTCTGCAAAATTTAATTTTCATTTAATTTTGCTAAATATTTACCCTATTAGATGCCAAGGACTTAGCTTCAGGGACTATCATTATAAAGGTGAAGAACTATAATCCCTGTCCTAAAGAGAAACACCAGAGTGGCCAGAGGACTAGATATGGACAGAGTTACAAAACAAGGCATGCGAAGTAAACAAGCAAATGAAAAATGCCAGGAGATGTATCCTTGGCAAGCAGAGTGGACAGAGGTGGTCACATTCTTTCAAGGGAAATTTCCTAAACTGCATGCAGATTACTGGGTTTGAGAAAAGTCTCAGACTTGTGTATGACTGCAGGCTGCTCTGCTGCAGTGGGTAAGAAAAGCCCAGGAGCATCCTACTCCAACACAGACATTTTCAGGGACTGTGGGGGGAAATGAGCATGGGGCAGCCAGTTGGGACCAACTAGGAAGCTCAGGGCTTTAGAGTAGGATGAAACTCTGATGCTGGAAGCCCACAGAATTTCAAGTAGTTTTAGATTTAGCTTCTGGAGCAACTTGATTCAGGTGAGATCATTTCTTTAGCGGCTGTGGCTCAGAGTATGGTCTGAGGCCCCAAATCTGCTCAACCTGGCACTCGGGAGCAGTGCACAGACCTGCTGAATTGGAATCTGAAATAGAACAAGATCCCCAGGTGATTCGTGTCTCAAACCGAAAACATGGAGAGGTGCTGCTCCTTGAAAAGGGTGGGAAATCTCACTGATTGCACCTGGAGCCTGAGTTTCCAGACTTGAATGGGATTCTTTAAGACTTAAAGAACTCAGTTAGCTTGGGTGTAGACAGAAATAGCTGGCTGAGCTTTCACATCAAAAAGTTTTTTCATAGTCCAGCAGTAGAATTGGAAAAAATTCACCATAGGTCCTGGCCTGTGTTTTCATACAGCCTTGGCATTACAGGAGGCTTGTTGGTAGACTGGCTTCAGACAGAAAAGGAGAAGAGGCCAGGATTACCTGCCTGTAATCCTAGCACTTTGGGAGGCCAAGGTGGGAGAATCCCTTAAGCTGAAGAGTTTGAGATCAGCCTGAGCAAGAACAAGATCCCATCTCCACAAAAAATATAACAATTATCTGGGTGTTGTGGTGGGTGACTATAGATCCAGCTGTAGAAGGCTGAGACAAGAGCATCACTTGAGCCCAAGAGTTTGAGGTTGCTGTGAACTATGATGATGCCATAGCACTCCAGTCTGTGCAACAGACTGTATCAAGAAAAGAAAAAAAAAAGGAAGGAATGAAAATAAGGAAGAGTCAAAGGCCTGATCTTGCTCAAACCATGACTTTCTAACCTTATGCTTCACACTGGAAATGGGTCCCGTGGGTATTTGTGCAGGCAGTATCTGTGGCTTCTTCTCTCCCACCTTGGAACTGATTCTGCTAAGCAGGAGGGCTCCCCCCCCAACAAAAAACCCTAAGCCCTTGGCTTGGTGCCTGTAGCGCAGTGATTACCGTGCCAGCCACGTGCACCGAGGCTGGTGGGTTCAAGTCTGGCCAGGGCCAACTAAACAACAATGACAACTGCAACAAAAAATAGCCGGGCGTTGTGGCAGATGCTTGTAGTCCCAGTACTTGGGAGGCAGAGGCAAGAGAATTGCTTAAGCCCAAGAGTTTGAGATTGCTGTGAGCTGTGACATCACAGCACTCTACAGAGGGTGACATAGTGAGACTCTGTCTCAAAAAACAAAACAAAACAAAACTTAAACCCACACCTCCTGGCTCTTTGTCCAGACATCAGCAGCACGTCAGTGAACCTTCTAAAAAAATAGATGTATATTTTCCAGGATTTGCTTTCCATCCACCTTCTTTAGTCATGTAGTCCCTAACCTAAACCTCCTGTGATAACCTGAATTGCAGATTTCTGTGGACATTTTGAAGTGTGCAGATCTGTGATGACTTTGTTCATGTTTCTTAAGTCTGGAGATAAAGGGCGGGAAAATGAAGCCTGCTGTGAAAATCAACAATAATATATATCAGGCTCAGCTCTGCCCTAGGGGTCCTCAGTACTTCAAAGAAATGTCAAATGTGGCACCTCCACTTTATACACAACCCTCTTTAAAGTCATATTGATATGTGTAAAATGAAATTGTAATGAAAAAATCTTGTTATTGAGCTCTTGCTTTGAAGAGGATATTCTAGTGTGAAAGTCCCTAAAAATGTGTTTTTTTTTAAGGAACAAAAATGGGGCAAGAATATAAACACAAAGTCTCCATTTTCATGTGTACAGTTCTTTTTGGCCAGCTGTTCAATTCAAGAGTCTAACTGCACCCCATACCTGCTGTCAGGGGTATACTGGGGGACCCCAAGGCTTCACCAGTTGGAGGTGTTTGTGCTACTTGGGGACCCTGGATGGAGGACCTCAGGATCCTTGTTGTATGGGTCATGGGTGAGGCCTGCAGGAGATGAGGGTACTAAGGGAGGAGGTGAAAGGTGAGAGAAGACCCAGTGCAGTTCACAGTTTTGCCTGAAGCTGGTTCAGTGTCAGTAATACAGGGGTGAATGTAAGGCCACAAGTGAAGATGAATGAAAAAGTACTGGCTGAGTCATTTGTTTTGTCCCCTCACCCACTGGAGTCCCTCCCCAGGCCATTCTCTGGTCCGACGAAGGCTTGGCCACACTAACCACCTGTAGCCCTTGGGAATAACTGAGATCCTCCCTGCCTGAAACATATTCTGCCCTCCATTCCTAGTCTGACAGACCCTACAAATCTGAGAACATTCTTCAGTCCTCCAGTTGCTCTTCCCTGCCATGACATTTGTATGATCATTTTCATTTCATGTCTGATCCTCTTACTTCCCACTAATCCTGTATATTTTCAGGGCTTCCTAGCTAGCTGAAAGATGAATGTATGCTAGATGCTGTCCTGAAACACAGAGTCTCCTGTGAAGCCCTGTAGGGCAGGTTATGTGTCTTTCTCTTCTATGCTCATATCCTCAATGAAACTTGGGGCTTGAGATAAGGAGGCTCCAGGATTTGGGAGTCCTTCCTTTGGAGGTTTTTCTGTGAAAGTGGATACCGTCTAGTGTCATTATCTAAGCATATGACATGGCCATTATTGTGGGACAGAGGCCTTGGCATTTAGTCTTGAATAGTAATTGCTCAAATGTAGGAACACTCACAGTATTTACTTTCCCAAAGGACTACCAAAATAAATAGCTAAATCCCAGTAAAGAATCATTATTTGCTCTTTGCAAACTAGTTTTAATTTTTATTATGTTTAAGGGCAATGAATAGACAAAAGCAGTTCCAAACACACATAATAACAGGTAAGTCAAATGGACTTGGCGTCTGGATCTGAGCCTTCTCTTCTCACAACCACATGCTGCAAGGATTATAAGAAGACCTATTCACTACCCATTTTTTGAACTCTTAGAGAAGCCATGTTCCTTATAGATCTTAAGTCTGAATAGACTTGATAGAGGAGAAGCTGAGGCCCAAAGACATTAGGAGCCTACTCAAGCCAAGCAATGAAAGGTGCCACCCAGGACCATCTCCTGGTCTAGTGTGGGAGGAGTTAGGTGTGAAGAAGAGACAGCCTCATTTCTGAAAACTATCTCTTGCTTCTGTTGAAAACAGGCATTTTGCAAAAGCCTCTTTAATCTCCAATAAAATATTTAAAGTATTATTTTATTGGTTGATTGTATTTCCAGTGACACAATTGTTTAAAATAGCTGGCTCTGCCAAAAATGTATTTATGAAATACATTATTTGGTTATTGAGACTTTAATGTGTAGAGATGGGGTTTGAGTAAAAAAGAGGGACCGCTTTATGGCTGAACATTTGTTACTTATATATATTCCTAAGAAAACATTCTCTAAGGTGGTTTTGTTTGGATAACAGGAAAGCATTAATACAATGTTTTAACCTGTGTGCCATAACATTTGCTTTCTGATATGTTTTCTAGATAAGGCAAGAGAAGAAAGGGCACTATCTTAGTTGAAATGAGCAGACAGTACAGGAAAGCATTTTGCTGCATCACCATGTGACTCTTCTCTGAAGATGCTCCTTTCTGTTCAGCTTTTACTGTTCACCTGTTCAAAGTGGATCTATCTGCTATTTTGAACCTCAGTGAAAGCTTCATGCCCAAATCAACTTGCCAGCAGCTCCTTCAATAGACAGCACTATATATACTAGCCAGGATGCAATGAATTCCCTGCATTCCAGAACCATGTGGAAATTATTGTTCACATCTGTTCACATCCTACAAAGTGGCTCTGCTCAAAGTCCCTGGGTTTGTGCAAGAGGCTTCCACCTCAATGGGATCACTTAGTTGTCCACATTAGCTACATGGATGTCCCTAGGTAGGAAACCAAAGGATAGGCAGACATCACCTAGCTGTCTCCGGTTTTACAGTAAAACCTGAGACACTTACTCAAAATGCAAATAAACACACCTAGTACATAAAGAATACTCTTTTTTCCCTCCAAGGATCAAACTAAGCATGGAATAAAATCTCAGGATGTGTTTGTTTTTTTTTTAAAAGGAGTCAATTTGGGTGGCTCAGTGAGTAGGGCGCCAGCCCCATATACCAAGGGTAGTGGGTTCGAACCTGGCCCTGGCCAAACGGGGGAGGGGGGAAGAGTCAATTCATAAAGTTTTTCACTGGCTGTTGGTGAATTCATCCAAATGTGATTTCACAGCAGAAAAGTATGGTCAGCTGTGAACAGTCCAGCTTCCGTTCATCCGCACGACTTACCTCCTTATGCCTTCCCAAAATATTTCAGAGGTTCAAAGGCCTTGCTGGATTTTCTAGGATAAGAAACTTGGAATGCTTATTTTCTCATCTATTTCAACACAGTTTCTTGGTAGTTTTCAGGCCAACTCCATGATAATGTCTGTGATTCATCAAATTCTGCTATTTTGCTATGGTGCTATGGGCTGGCCTGTACTTTGCCCTGGTGACCCCAACATTAAGGAAAGGTTCATGGCCCCTAAGCTTGAGCTCTTAGCCTAAGCAATAATCCCAAAGCCAGGCACGAAGAGTTCATTCTAGAGTGCATGTGTTGACTCGTGACTCTTAGACCTTAGAAAGTCTTTCCAGAAGGTGCTACTCACTCACTTATTTGTAAAACCAATAGTATCTCACAGAAGACAGTAAATGAAAAACTTCCTGCAGTCACACTTAGTCCAAGCAAAAGCAAGAGTTTGGATTGAGGCAATATTTAGCTTGATAATCAGTTCTTTAACCATAAGTCCCTTCTGTCCTCAATATGGACCTAGTTTGGTTGTTCTAGACGCTAGAACTTCCCACTAAAATAATGTGACCCAGCCCAAACACAAACTAGAAAACCCTCTTGGCTCCCTCAGACTATGTCAATATGACCTCTCAGCATTCTGGTTCATTTTCCAATCTGCACACCTTTGCTTCCCCCCTGGTATCTTCTGACCCTTGATCTGGAGCTCCCATTTTCACTGTGGAGAGTAACTGAAAAATCCTAAAATTCTTATGACCTTAGAATAGCAAAAAAGCCCTGAAATTCTGGGTCCCCTTCTCTTTCCTTTTTCTGTACACCAGTCACTTGTGGCTCAACTCATGTACAGCTCAGCTTGCTGTTCTTGTTCCTGCCATGTGCCCCACTTCCCCAAATACTCCCAAAGCATCTGTTTCCACGTCCATAAGTCATCAGTGTACAGTTACCTATTTCAGGAGGGTTATCTGGTCTCACCTTTGGGCTGCCTCTCTCCCATCCCAGCCAGCCCAGGGCCACCCTGGACCACCTGTAGACCCTGCGCTTGCACCATGCATCCCAGGCTGCTGGCTGCTCTATGGCTGCAAAAGCTATTCCCACCTGCAGCCTGGTTACACTCCTCTCAGTGACCTGTGATCCTTTCTGTGCATGGTGGTTTTGAGGGCCTGTTTTTGTGCAACACAGCCTCTTTGGAGGGATCTCTGCCCAGCTAACTCTTCCTTCTGCGGGCCTGGAGCTTCTCTCTGAGGACTGCTCCTCTGTGCCTGGAACTGTCATTGCATTTTCACCTTGGGGAGGGGAGGACATGGCTTATTTTCTGTCTCCCCCACTGGTTGGCAACTTATAGACAGAGGTTTTGCATTTAATTTCTATATTCTCACCCTGTTTCTGTGTGATAGGTGTTTGTATAAGGGGGAAATGATGTGTGAATCCTGTTAGTTGATTGTTGGCTAATAATTGCATGCTTGCCTTGGATTGCCTAAAAGGCAGAGACGAAGTGTTCTACTGCTGCTATGAACTCATACAAGTATATTGGAACCCTTATTGGGGAAGTGATTTGAGAAGCATTTTGTGTATCACTTCTTTCACAAAAGCCACCTGCATCTCACAGAGATAAAAAGTAGGAATTGAGATACTAGCTTTCTTCCTAAATGCCAGTTTTACTCTTCTTTTGGTATTCAAATTGCCTAGTCCACCTAGCATGAGAAGGATGTTATCCATGGACGTAAGTGAGTGCCTAATCTGGCTTTTTGTATGATTTTGTTCTCTCATCTTGAGAAACACTAGTTTCATCTTCAGCATTTCCCATTGATTTTATAGTGTGATAGATTTCAAACTGGAGTAGCTAGCATGTTCTTGCTAAATAGTTTTATGCCAATCTTATTTTGGATCCTAGCTGTTCTTAATAGCAGGTGCAAAAATGCTTCTCTTTCAGCAAGGTTGAAATTGGGAATGTCCTTTTGAATCAGAAGAAAATAGCCCATAGGCTCATGCCCCTGCACAGATAGGCATTTTATGAAATGGTACCAGCCTCAACCACTCACCTATTCTTGGCCACAAACCTGCCTCTGGGGTGGATTTTATTACTGTAGCTGCTCACAACACCCTTCTGCATGCTTAGAATAATGGTTTTTTTTTGGGGGGGGGAACTGGTAAAATACAGTATTTTTTTTTGCCACCTTTCAGAGGACTTGGAAGTAAATTGCATTTATTCACTCAAGGTCCTTGCTGTCTGATAAAAGCTTACATTTTGCTGTATTAGCATTTGTTATAGCCAATGTTTAAGGATAAGATTTAGGAAATCTATCATTTGCTAACCCATCAGCAAACTAACTACAGCTTAACCTTGCAGCATACCAAGCTTTGTGTCAAGCTAGATATCTTTATTTGATATCTAAGGTGCAAGACCAACAACTTGGGAGATCTATAGACACGAAGGCAAAGCTCTTGTATTTTTTTATCCAAATATCTCAATTTCTTTTATAAATTTGTTCATCTTCCTGTGATGTTATATGTAACATATGGACTTAACAAAAAAGTAACAGTAATAAAATAACAGTAAAAATATACAAACTGAGGATATTGGCCAAGCAAGGTGTACACCCAGATCAAACTAATTCAAACTCACCTGAATAGTACACAGCCACACTTTTTAGGTGCTCTGTGTAAGAAGTGATTTCAGAAGATGGACACTTCCTACTGAGTTAATATTTAGTGATAAGCACCTGAAGATCTGTACTCCACTTAAGCTAAATGTTTTATTTTATAAATAATACATGTTTTTAATTAAAAAATTAGAAAATTTTGTAAACAAAAAGAACCCCTGGAAACCATTCATACATCCAACACCTGGAGTTAGCAGTGTTAACTATTTTGGTGTACCTTCCTGAGGATGACTTTATCTGCATGTGTATATATTTATATTTGTATATTAGGGCAGAGCGAGCTAGCTGCCCATCAAAGATGTTATCTCTCCTTCTCTCTCAGTAACAAGAACCTCAGCCCTAAGCTGGGCACAGAATAGAGTCTGTACTGGGCAGCCTCCCTCACAGGTCTTAACACTGAGTTCTGGGCAATGATCTTGGTGTGGAAGTGCCATGTGGGACTTATGGGAAGACTATTTAAAAAGTAAGTTCATCTTCCTTCCTTCTTTCCTTCCTTTGTTACTCTCCTCCCTTATTTCCTCCTTTATTTCCTTCTTGTCTACTACTTAGAACACAAATGAAATGTCTGGAGCTCTAGTATCTATCTTGGAATATGAGATAAACTAGAGAATAGGAGAATTGCTCAACAAAGCTGAAAGACAGAAGGAAACTGGCTATCTAACAATTTTGGGGGAAACACTGTGCAAGCCTTTATCTAAGACTTCCCTTATATGAAGACGGTAAACCTTCCTTCAAGCTGACCTAATCAGGTCTCTGTTATAAGCAACTAAGTCCAATCCTTGTCATTATGTGTGTGTAACAATATGTGTGTATCATATATACCTTTAATTAATTTAATCCTCACAAAACTCTCAACATAGGTAATATTGTCAGCCTTAGTTTCCGCTGTGTTTATGTGTGTGGATATGTATAATTCTTTTAGAGAGGCAAAGGATTATTCTGTATACATTGTTTCATAACCTGCTTTCTTTGCACAATGTGTTATGTACCTATTCCCAGTAAAACCTTCTATAATATAATTTTTAATGGCAGCGTATTCTTCATTATATGGAGGCATCATAATTGATTATAGTGAACAAATTCCCATTTATGGGACATTTGTCCAGGTTTCTTACTTTTATAAGAATCTTTATAAATATTCTTCTTTGTTTCCATAGAATAAATCACTAGAAGAGGCATTGGAAACACACTGAGTTTTAAAATACACCACTAAACATTGTTCCAAGCTGCCCTCAGTCAATATGAGCAGAGGGGTCCATGTGCTCCTTTGTGATGCAATCCGATAGCCCCTCTTGGGGCATTATGGGGCTGAGGGGTGTCTCAGTTTGTGGAATGTGGCCTCCCCTGGTTGGGCATGGCCTGTCCTCTGCTCCTGTGCTCTGCTCTCCTGCCTAGCAGGGTGTGGAGAAACCTGCTCACACTAACTGCTTGGCAGTCAAAAATGCAGCTCCCACCTTGGCCCTGTCCTGTGAAGTGGCAACACTTCTTTTCCTAACAAGGAGGCCTAATACATGCAGGGGAGCCATGCTGTGAGGAACATGAGCGAACCTGTTGCCAATAGGGTGACCTGGGCAGGAGGGCTCTGTATAAGAGCATATGTGTCTGAGAATAGTGTACGGTTCACCCCATGCACTTTCAGGCACATGAGGTTGTTGTAGGGATGGGGTCACTGCTAGGAATAACCACTTCTGAGGGTCTTTTGAAGGGGCTAGGGGCTGGGGGCCATTTGAGTAGAGGGCAGGGAAGTGGACTTTGTACCTGGAGTACAGTGGTCTGCTTTGAAACTGAAAGATATAGTGGGAAGGATTCTGGCTGGCTAGAGAGATAGGACCTATAGATGTATAGTCGGGGGTCCTCTGCAAATGAAGACCCTTTAACTGTAGGGATCATCCATCAAGTGTGTTGAAGGCTTCTCTGTGCCAGTCACTGTGGGGTGCAGGATAGGATTGACTTGGTCCACCCTCCTGGGCCAGTATAGAGGCCCAGAAGGAGGCAGCATTCCCAGACATCTACAGGTAAACATTTCCTCATTGGAGTGACATGTAAAGCCTATCTTCTCCCTGCTTTCCATTTTTCCCTTTTGTAGATATGGAACCTCCCTCTTTTTCAGGTTTGACAAGGCCTGTTTGACAGACTCCCTTGCAGCTAAATGTTCTCTCATGTTCTGGCCCATAAATCTAAGTAGAAATAACATTCTTTACATCTCTCTTTCCCCCTGCGTATTGGCCCAAGATTGGCAGGCACCAGACTCTAGAGCCTGGGAGGGAAGGTGTGGGTTAGGGGTAGGACAGTAGCTCCATCAGCCTGGAGCTTTCAGCTTGGATTGTGAGTATTTTTGGTGCTTTGGTTTGCAGCAGCTTATTTATGCTCTATCCAAAACTAGTAACTGAAACCATGTGTGTTCTCAAGTTTTCCATGGATATGATTCTAGAAGGAAGGGACTTATGGAGGATACATGGGAGGTTTCTAGAATCTTCAATGGGCAGGGCAACAAAGGACATAGGGAATCCACAAACTCCAGATAGCATAGCCACCTGGTGATAAAGAGGTGGGATTTGTCTTCAAGCTGCATTTATGTGGCCAGCACATGGCTGTCGTTTAGATTGTGTTTCTTTGGATTTATGTGCCTGGAGGGCTAATGGAGAGTATGGAGTGGGACTTGGGTGGAGGAGTTGTAACACAACTCTTTCTCCACTGGAGATGAAAAAGGTGTTAGAAAGAATAACTCTTTTCATGTCTCCATGAAGCTTTATGTTTGCAAATTACTCTGAAATGTGAGACTTTGTTTGACACACACACATGATACCCATGAAGTACATGAAGTATTAGTATACGATTCACAGCTGAGGGATTTTAGGGGGAAGACATTAAATAACTACCCAGGTCCTGCTCGGCGCCTGTGGCTCAATGAGCTAAGGCGCCAGCCATGTACTCCTGAGCTGGCGGGTTCGAATCCAGCCGGGACCCGCCAAACAACAATGATGGCTACAACCAAAAAATGGCCGGGCGGGGGCGCCTGTAGTCCCAGCTACTTGGGAGGCAGAGGCAAGAGACTCACTTGAGCCCAGGAATTGGAGATTGCTTTGAGCTGTGATGCCATGGCACTCTATCCAGGGTGACAGCTTGAGGCTCTGTCTCAAAAAAACAAAACAAAACAAAAACAACAACAAAAAACAAACTACCCAGGTCCCAAAGCTCAGCAGTGCTTTTCTCTCAAGGGCCAGAGCAGCATTCTTTCCTGATAAAAGACCTTCAACTGTGAAGTATCTTTAACAATCTTTGGAACATGCACAGGGAGAGCTCTGGCGTCCTTGTTTTACCTTTTTTGACATAGAGGGTGGCCATTTCTGAACATGGACCCCATAACAAGGCAGAAAACTCCATTGTGCAGGTACATGTTTCTTTTCTCATAAATATTCATGTCTCCGCTCGGTGCCCATAGTACAGTGATTATGGGGCCAGCCACATAGGCTGAGACTATGGGTTTGAGCCTAGCCCGGGCCAGCTAAACAACAATGATGACAACCTCAACAAAAAATAGCTGGGCGTTGTGGCGGGCACCTGTAGTCACAGCTACTTGGGAGGCTGAGGAGAGAGAATCGCTTAAGCCCAAGAGTTTGAGGTTGCTGTGAGCTGTGATGTTACGGCACTCTACCGAGGGCAACATAGTGAGGCTCTGGCTAAAAAAAAAAAAAATTCATGTCTCCTATAGCTTGTTAAATGTGTATATTGAGCCATCCTGCTAAGTAGAAATTCCTGTTCCAATTGTCCTTGGCTGGGACAGGAAGTCCGCACTCAGTTGCGTCTCCAGAGCTTTGTGCTGAGTCTGCGGCGCTGCCTTATCCTCTCCCTCCGGCCGTGATGTGCCCTCTCAGGAGGGACCACGCTGACGACGAGACTCAGCATTCTCTCCAGGCGCGGGCCGCGCTGTGAAGACGCGCCCAAGCGCAGGCAGGACAAGAGCTCGTCCCCTGCTGGCTATCGCGGGCACTGCAGGCAGGCTCCTCTAGAATCAGGGTGGCTGCAGTGACCACTGTGCCTTGGGCTGCTGCAAATGATGCCACCCCTAACCCCTCCCAGGCAACACACAGAGCTCTGGGCTCACCCAAGCCTTGGTCTGAGGCCTTTCTGCAACTAGCAGAAGTCAGAGATCTGACAAGGAGGAGCCTGGTGGCATCTGGTCACAGTCAGAGGCACAGGCTTCCTGAGGACCCCTGGGGCATTGTGTTCCTCCTGTGTTTGGCAGACGAAGGCTCAGTCCTGAAAGTTCTAGAACCCTGAGTTGGCCGCTGCAATGGACTGAAGTCTTTGGAGCTGATTTCCTAGCTGAGCCTGGACCTCACAAGAAGGGGACTATGCAGTGGGTCAGAGGTCCTGTCTGGGTGAAGACTGGAGGCCCCTCCTTACCTTCCCCACTCAGCGCCTGTGGGGAAGAGCCTCTGCCCTCAGCACCTTGCCCACAGCTCTCATACCGTGCTTCCCTTCTCTCATTTCTGGCTTTATCCCTTGTATCTATGAGAAGAGGGTTGTGGACCCAGAGCCTGGGGCCAGTGGACCCAGGTGAGACACCATGATCAGGTAGGGCCACCTCTTTCTGGGGCTTCCTTAGGCAGCTTTCCTACTGACATTAAAAGGGACGTGATGATGGCTCCGTGCCTGTGGCTCAGTGGGCTAAGGTGCCAGCCACGTACACCTGAACTAGCGGGTTCGAATCCAGCCCGGACCCGCCAAACAACAATGACGTCTGCAACCAAAAAATGGCCAGGCGTTGTGGCGGGCGCCTGCAGTCCCAGCTACTTGGGAGGCGGAGGGAAGAGACTCGCTTGAGCCCAGGAATTGGAGGTTGCTGTGAGCTGTGATGCTACAGCACTCTATCCAGGGTGACAGCTTGAGGCTCGGTCTCAAAAAAAAAAAAAAAAAGGGGGACATGATGGATATTCCCAAGGGTTGAGGGCTGGTGGAGGGGCCAGGGGAGTTGTGAAGGGTGGGGTTTGGCCACCCCTGGGCCTTATGGGTTGCAAGGACAACAGATGGGGGCCATGGATGTCTCCATGGACACTATACCTCCTGCCCCTCTTGTCCTCATCTTTCCATTGGACCCAGGAGGCTGAGTGCTGATTCCTAGACAGGAAGGACAGGAAGTGACTCTTTAGTGACAGCATATAAGAGTATATGAGAGCCTATGAGAAAGTATGAGAGCATATAACAACATATGAGAGCTTATAAGAGCGTATGAGAGTGTATGAAAGCCTATGAACATAAAAGATCATATTAGACCATATGAGAGCATATGAAAGTGTGTGAGAGCATATGAGGCCATATGAGAGCACAGGAGAACATATGAGAGCATATAAGACCTTATGATAGTGAATGAGAAAATATGAGAGAATATAACAGCTTAGAAAAACATCAAAGAGCATACAAGTCTATATGGGGGGCATGAGAGCATATGAGAATGCATGAAAGTTTATGAGAGCATATGGCAGCAATAGCAGCATATGAGATCAATTCATAGCATTTGAGAACACATAACAAATGAGAGCATATGAGAACATCTGAGAGTATATGAGTGCATAGAGAGCATATGACAGCCTATGAAAGCACATTAGAGCACAGGAGAACATGTAAGAGTGTATGATAACATATAAGAGCATGAAGCCATATGAGAGCGTATGAGGATATATGACAGCATATGAGAGCCTGTAAGACCATTTGAGAGTGTAAGAGAGCATTTAAGGGCATATGAGAGTGTATGAGAACATCTGAGAGCATAGAAGCCTCTTTGGGAGGGTATGAAAGTATATGATAGTGTATGTGACCATATGACAGCATACGGCTTCCTATGAGAGCATATAAAATCATTTGATAGAGTACCCAGGCTGCACTGATGGAGACCCAGTATGCCACCCACGGAGTCCTGATCCAGACAGCTATCCAGGTATCGAGCTATCCTTCTTGCTTACTCTGGGTTCCAAATCCTGTGCTCAAGGCATCCCTCACCCTACTCTGGCCTTCTGGAGTGCTAGGATTACAGGAGTGTGCCACTGCGCATGGTCCCAGGATGAGTTACTGGGCCCCACGTAGACTCCTGGAGCTGGCCACCCAGCACCTCCTGAGGAACCAGGATGTGGCCATCTCTGCCATGGAGTAGCTGCCAAAGGTGCTCTTCCCAGTGGTGTTCCAGGAGGTCTACCGACGGCGAGAAAACAGGCTCCTCACGGTGCAGGCCTGGCCCTTCACCTGCCTCCCTCTGGGGCAGCTGATGGTGGAATACTACCACCTGGAGACCTTAAAAGCTGTGCTGGACGGACTCGATGGGCTGCTGGCCCAGAAGGTTCGCCCCAGTTGGTAGAAGCTGCAAGTTGTTGATTTATGGCACAGTGGGGAGAACTTCTGGAGCAGATGGTATGGAACCTCTTTGGCATCCTTGGAGTGGATGAGCAAGCAGTTGACTGAACTGGACTGTCCGAGGACCGGTGGGCAGTGGCCGCTGACTGTGGTCATACAGGGCGGCTGCTCCCGGCTACAGGGCCTAACCCAGTTCCTGGACTACCTCTTTGAATGGGCCCAGCAGAGTGAAGACCGCGGGTGACCACCTGTGCTGCAGGAAGATGGTGGTGACCAAGGGCCTCAGTGACAGGTTCCAGGGGCTGCTAAATCGGGTGGACTTGAAATATATCCAGGACCTGACCGTTCATAACATCGTGGTAATGGACCAGATAGAAGACTTAGGTCCTTACATGGCCCAGATGAAGAGTCTTTGTCAGGTTTGCTTTCACCTTCTGTATGTGGGGTTTGAACTCGGTTAGGGTTAGGCTTAGGGTTAGGGGTTAGGGTTAGGGTTTAGGGTTGGGTGAGGGTTAGGGGTTAGGGTTAGGGTTAGGGGTTAGGGTTAGGGGTTGTGGTTGGGTTTGGGGTTAGCGTTAGGGTTAGGATTTGGTTGGAGAGGTTTTGGTTCCCCTCTTTTTCCACATGTGAGAACACTTAAATCTTCTCAGCCTTTGTGCATAGACAGTTAGCTAAAAAAGCTGACACTCTGCAAAATGTGGTTAGTTAAAAATGT
>CAUYON010158882.1:0-45229 GCA_963573935.1 Arctocebus calabarensis | reverse complement strand
TTTTGGAAAGATGTTTGGAGAATACTACTTAGAGATCTAAGTATTTGATTTGATAATTCCTCTACTAGGTATATATCCAGAAGATCACAAATCACATTATAACACAGATATTTGTACCAGAATGTTTATTGCAGCCCAATTCATAATTGCTAAGTCATGGAAGAAGCCCAAATGCCCATCAACCTATGAATGGATTAATAAATTGTGGTACATGTATACCATGGAATACTATGCAGCTTTAAAGAAAGATGGAGACATTACCTCTTTCATGTTTACACGGATGGAGCTGGAACGTATTTTTCTTAGCAAAGTTTCTCAAGAATGGAAGAAGTATCCAATGGACACAGCCTTACTATGAAACTAATTTATAGCTTTCATATGAAGGCTGAAACCCAACAATAGCACAAGAATATGGGGAAAGGGGCAAGGGAGGGGAAAGGGAGGGAGGGGGAGGGGGGGTAATTGGTGGGACCACACCTATGGTGCATCTTAGAAGGATCCAGGTGAAACTTACTGAATGCAGAATATAAAGGTCTTAAGACAATAACTAAGAAAATGCCATTAATGCTATGTTAACCAGTTTGATAAAAATATTTCACATTGTATATGAAACCAGCACATTGTACCCCATAAATTTCATTAATGTACACAGCTATGACTTAATAAAATAAATTAAATTCAGACAAAATATGTGAAATCATAACTTCATACTACCCAAGCAATGAATGTGTCTATTGCAAATATAACTTTAGATTGCTTTACTTGTATAACCTTAGAGGAAAGTGAGTAGTCTTACATTTAAAATATGCTTTATCAAGAGGTAATATGGCATAGTAATCAGCTTAATGAACTTTGAGTTTTTATTTTCTAATTCATAAAAGGTAGAGTTCTCAAAAATTCTCATAGGAAATAAAAATGGAAGGTAGAATCTTCCTACACTTTGTCCTTCTAAGATGTAGAGAAAATATTTTTATATTTCTGCAGACTTGAGGCTTACTGCATGAATTTATTGCAAACTAAGACCCTGGGCTAAGAGCCACCCTTGGGAAGTTAATTTACAACTGTATGAGTAGTGGGAGAACTCCAGAGAGATTCACCTAACAGTGAAGGAGGTTTATATTTACATTTCACAAGAGAATGAGGTGCAGAAATTTATAGACATCTCTAGGTTATAAAAGTTGGAGATGCAGGAGGCTAATACAGCCCTTGGAGAAATACATGTACATTGCACAAGATCAGAGTGAGAACCCATGGTCCTTTCCATCTGATCTCCAGGGACCACGGGTTTTCCCCCCTCCTTTCAGCAGAGAGAAAAGGAGAAAGTCACCTGAAACAGAGCAAGTCCATTTTTTCCCCTCTTTGGCTACATGTAGAAGACTTTTTTCATCAAGTTTTCATCATGTTGCTTACAGGGGTAAGAACTGGTTCAAAAGAGGACTGACACAGAAGTCATCGTTATCATCATCACCGTCATCATCATTAACAATATCTTACTTATCAATGACTAACCTGTCTAGGTCCAGAAAGCCTCCTTGCATATTCAGAGTAAAATTAATAAAGGTGAATATTAAAAAAAAAACAGTCACACTACAGTGCTACAGCGAACTGTTAAGATCCTGAAGGAACTAGAAAAAGAAACTTTATAAGTTAAACCAATCATGCTACTGACAAACCCCAAATCTAAACTCGCCAGCTATATAGTTCTTTTGTGTTTAATGTTTTACATAATGTTAAAATGGAGGATAAGTGAGGTAATAAAAATACCAGATATAATTTGGCACAAAATTACATCAGTTATAGCTTCTGAGAATAAAAACTATAAAGGACATTCTAGAGAGCCTCATGAATGAGTGAAATCAGTTACATTAAGGCAAAAATGTTAGAGAAAAAAATTTCCTTATATTTTAAATTATATGGCAATAAAAAATAGACTTGCATGTATTTATACACATAAATCCGTGATCAAATTAATCTAGATTTGAACTAAAGTCAAAAAACATATATTAGCCCCCTGGATTCAAGTTACTGATTTACACCATAGATTTCATAGAATGTCACAACATATACAAAATTACAACGATTTATGTAGTTAAAAGAATTAAGTTTATTCTATCATTTCTCTTTGAGAGCAATCTTAGCTCTCAGAAAACATATGAAATCCTTCCTTATCAATTCCAGGGAGTCTTATTCATTCCCTTCTCTGTTAAACCACAGAATTATTTTGCACACTTGTCTCTCTTGTTTTCTCATAGGATGAAATTATTTCATATTTCCTTCCACTGGGCCGATCTACCACAAATCCCTGGCACATAGCAAATGTTCAATAATGCTTATGAATCAATATAGAATCTTAGAGGCATTTATCTCTAAGACACAACTGAAAAATAAGCTATAGTAATACCGATAAGAAATGGAAACTTGAAAAACAATAAAAAAAGAAAAGCTTCAAGACTTTCCTTTATGGGATCAGTCTATGGCAACTCCAGTTGGGTGAATATGTATTAAAATATGACAAACACAAATAGCCATGCAAGAGGTTGGCAGTTGATAACTCAAACCTTGACTTATATAATGAAATATAAAGAATGCATGGTCATTCAGTCATCCCTCTTTGTGGCTGAGGGCTAAGCCTATTGCAGCAATTAGGATGGAACTGGAGACTATTATCCTAACTTATCAAAGAATGAAGAAACAAACACTGCATAGGTTTCCTATTAAATTGAAACTCACTAATGAGCACAGATGTGCATAGAGGGAAGCAAAACTCAACGGAAATAAAGCAGGGAGGAAGGAGGAGCAGAGGATGGGTAGAAACCTACCTTTCAGAATGATGAGCACTATCTGGGTGACAGACACAATAACCATGGGTCAAGGATTAGTAAAGCAATCGATGTTACCAAAAATGCCTATACCTCTATAGCACTTTGAAAAAAAAAAAATAATAATGGCTGAGTAAATCAGTCTTTCAAATAGATGAAATGTAGAAATAGTAACTTCAAAATTTCAGGACGTATTACTTTGCATGAATCTGTACACTTAACACAACATTTAAAGTGTACCTGCTCAAAGATTATTAAGTTTATATTCCTTCCACCAGACATAATATTCAATTTATCATTCAAGGTGGAACAAATTTTGAGTTTTACCATACATCATTTCTCAAAATAAAAGTGGAATCAAGCTCTGATTTCAAGGCCCACTACCAACTTCATACTTTCTTAATTTGGATGTTCTGTAGATGTGTTTGGTAATTGTGGTAATGAAGCAATGTGGAGATATTAATTTATTAAATTATTAATTTATAATACTTAGAATGAAAAATGTACACAGACAATAGTATATAAGCTACAAAGCACAACATAATTTACTCCAATTTGATAGATTTATTATTGTTTATTCATAAATATTCAGAAATATCTTATCTTTATGGAAATATTCAGGTGCCAACCTTTCTATTATAAAGCTCAATACAGATGTGAATAAAAAACTAAATGTACTACAAATCTTCATCATTCATGTGAAATTTAATACTATACTTCCTTTTTAAATTTTTTCTTATTTTTTTCCTGAAATTTGATATTCTAAAATGAAATAAAAATTTTAAGAGCACACAATGAACTGAAAGTCCTATTACATAAATTCTTTTGACTCCCTCAGTACCTTTAACTGTATCTAATTACTTTCCAATTGCTGTGTATATTAGTGTATTCATTTAAGGATTTCTAATTTATTTTTAAGCTATTGTTTAAAATCTACATGAGAATACAAAAGATAACAACAAGTTCACTCTCTAGTTCTATCAGATCCCAATTTTGTATTATACTTGCTTGAGATTAATATTAATATTCAGATAGAGATTCAGATTAACATTCATATTCATCAATTCATATTCACATTAATATTATTAATTTAACTTGCAAATCAAGTTAAAGTTTCTTTTGTATCCTTTTCCATCTCTTTCTGGTTTTTCTCTACTTAGAGCTAGCAAATATTCCCAGTGTATATCATTCTCACACACTTATGTATACTTCCTGGGTAATAATAGAGTGTGTTTTGCAAGTATTTATACATTTTATAAATAATCAAATCACTTAAAATTCTTCTGAGGCTTTAATTATCGCCTAGCCTTAAACTTTTACCTCTACATTTATGCATTTATGCACATAGACCCAGTTGGTTCTTTTTAATTACTCTTTGATATCCTACTGATAGCATATTCCAAAACTGATATATTTATTCCCCAGCTAATGGGCCTTTATATTATTTCCAATTTTTTACTGCTACTAAAAAGGCTATACTTCTATGTCTCCTTTTGCAAAGACCCAAGTGTTTCTGTAGGCCATGTACCTTGTAAAGATCCAAAGTTCATTTTGTCCTCAAAATTCAGTCCAAATATGATAATCTGTTACATGATTTCTGTTTTGGTTTACTAAAAGATAAGTAGTTAAATTCTGACCTTAACATAATTGCTCTCCATTTGTTTATAAACAACTATATGCCCTCATGAGGTAACATCTTATCTTAACAGCAAAACACGACAATAATGCAAAAAAGGCACATAGTTTAGAAATACAAATGACACCTGAAAATTTACTTTTTAAATGTAAGTAATCATCTTACTTTTTAAACATAAGTATGTAAATTTATTTTTAAATGTAAATATGTAACTTAAAAGGACTTTCACATTAAAAGGGTGTTATTATTTATTTATTCAGTTAAATTCTAGAGGTGTTGTTGGTGTTGTTATTGTTGTTCTTTTGTAGAGAGATAGGATCTTACTCTGTGGTGGCCCAGCACAGATTTCACGTTGCACGGATGTGATCATGGCTCACTGTAACTTAGAACTCCTGGGCTCAAGTAATCCTCCCACTCTAGCCTTGGAGTAGCTGGAATGACAGACTTGTTCAGCCATGCCCTTCTAATTTGTTTTTATTTTTTATAGAGATGGAGTTTCATTCTGTCACCCTTGAACTCCTGGCCATGGTGATCCTCCCACCTCAGTCTCCAAAAGTGCTGGGATTACAGGCATGAGACTCAGCACCCAGCCAAATTCTAGAGCATTTAATGGTCAAGGAAGATATATTGCCATATCCCTTTCCCACTCACAGCCTTAGTTCTTATTAACATTTACTCTTCAACATGCTCAAAATCTCCAACGTATTGATTATTTTCTCTCTAACTAGGCCCAAGTCCTTTTTCACCTGGCTTAGGCTCCTACTGGAGCATCACAGCAGATCATCATCAGGAAGGCATAACTGCTTTGCACACTTGTTTTCATCACTCTTTTACTCTGAATACTTAATCCTAGAATCATTTCCAATTAATCCTTTCTGATATATCTAGTTCTTGAAATTACACAGTTTTGTGAATGGGCAATATTCTTAATTGTTGTTTCTAAATTGAGATTGAAATTGCAGTGCTATATATTGTTTTTTTTTTGCCTGTTATCTACAATTATTTCTCACAACTTTTCTTCTTTGGCTAACTCCCTACTTTTTAATTATCAGACCTTATATATTGAGAGATGTAAACTCTGCACGATATTGTAACTATATATAAAGGATGGTTTGCATCTTGTCTGCATCACAACCTTAATTACTTTCCTCCTGGATCAGGGGATAAGACTACCACACTTTTATTCTTTTGTATTTATTTCTTTTTGCTTTTGTATATTTTAAATCAAAGTTATATTCGTTCCCCTCACCCGGAAAGCATTCCGTGTCCAATGCTATGTACCCACTGGGTGGGAGTTTACCATCCCTTCTCCCCTTTGCCTTTGTATTTTACTGCTTCCATGTGAGCACTAGAGGGCTGATCAACCAGTTCCAATTTGGCATTGAGAACATGTGTTTGTTTTTGGGTTCTTGTGATATTTCACTTAAGAGAATGGTCTCCAATTCCATCCAGGTTGTTATAAAAGATCCTAGAGCACTATCTTTTTATGGCTGAATAGTCTTCCACGGGATACATATACCCCATTTCATTGATCCATTCATGAATTGATGGGCACTTAAGTTGCACATCTTTACTCTATGTTAATGCTCTTATCTCTTGATTGATTGAGATAATTTAGCTCTCCACTAAAGCTATCTATATGACACTATGAAATTTCTGAGATAGACTGTGTTATGGTCCATTTTTTAGCTTCCAAGGAGAATGGTTGCCCAGCCTACAGCATCCTTGCTGATTCACCTATACACATTTTACCTTGTTCGGCTTATTGGTGTTGCTAAGAGGGCTTCATTTATTTCTGTCCGTGCAGATTTTATGTTTCTTGGTATCTCAAAACTTTCATAATGACCAACATATTCCAATCTTTTTTTTTTTCTAATACTGGAAACTGTTTTTCAATTTCTACACAGAAATAGAAAAAATAAAATTCCTGATAATTATGTTCTCCTTTAGCTATTGTTCAATTTGTTTTCTTTCCCTTTCAGCTCCATTTATTTCTGGTAAGAATAATGTTGAATCAGTCAAACTCTGCCTACCTGTCAACAGGCAATTATTGAAAACCTTTCTTATGTTGTTCTGTGCAATGCCTTGGGGCACTAAAAAAAAACAAGATAGACGTGCGTTCAAGGCACTATGGCACTTCGAGTTCTATTTCCCCACTTCCCATCAGTCTTTAACCTACCATAATTATGCTTCTACTCTCAACTGCTCCACTGAGTCAGCGTCACTCTTGACCTCATCAACAAATCAACTAGATCTTTTAGTATTTATCTTCTTATCTGTTTCTTATGCATTTTGTGATACTAACCTCACTTGCAAGTTCCGAGCCTTTACATTTCTATAATCCAAACTTACCTTGTTCTCTTTCTGACTTTATCAGTACCTTTTTTGAGATTCTCTGTCTCCATCCTCAAGTTAAAAGAGGACTTTCCTTCAGTTATTGGTACGACTTGCATACTATTTCTCTTTTCACAATTTGAGGTCTTCAACTATTAACTAGCATCACTTTCCTGTACTGAAAATGTGATAATTATTTACACCCATTTATGTTTGGATAACTTCAAATTCTAAATGTCCTCAAATGAACTCATTATATTTTCTCATGTTTTTGATCTGATTTGGCAGCTCTTTCATCCTGTTTCCAAATCTTGTTCAACTTTATTTCTAAGTATGACTTCTGTGTTACTATTTCCCTACACTTGATGAACACATCCTAGACCCAGAGTTATCTGAGTTATCTCTTAACATAGCTTTGTCATCAGAATGTCTTAGTTGAAACTCATTATTTGGTCACAACAGAATACCATGTAAACGTTTCAACAGTTATACATTGTTTATTGTCTGAGCATTAAACTTTTAGTATGATAGAAAAGTCCTACATTTCTCAACCCCCACAAGTATTTGTTTCACTATAATTTTTTCCTTGAGTTATTGCCTTTTTCTTTACTCTTTAGTCTTTTATAAAAATAGATATGTAAATTTTATATACCCACAGTAAAATCTTTCAAACTGCTAAATAAAAAAATAGTATTGATCAAAAGAAAATTAGGAAAATGTTAGCTAAATGCATTAGAGGAATATGCTTTTTGAAACATAAATGTTAGTAAAACTTGAAATAATATAAGACTAATGAAGATTAGATCATTCTATAACAATTTTAATCTCCATAGAATTTCTATTGAATTTAATTCATAATTTTAACCAGAATATTTTTATAAACTCTATTTACTATTTGTTTATTAAATTCCAATTAGGGCATGAATCTTTCAAGAAAAAGTCTTATTTTAGAATTTTTTATATTTATATGAAAAGGTATATAAAGCAGATATCAATTTTGCCACCTTAAAGTCCACAAGGAGGAAATACTCTAATATCTATATTAGATAAAATAGATATCATTATCCTCTTTGATCTAGACATAACATAGAATATAAAAGGAAGAAAGAAAAAGAAAAAGTGTTGAATAATTATCCATTCTCTTTCTTCTCACTATTCAAATTAACCACAACATTAATACACATATATTTATCACTAATTAAACTATATCAAACCTTACACTTTGAAACTACAACTTTTGAAGAATCCTTTAAGAAGACAATGTCTTGTGCTTTTGAGTTTATGAAAATTAAGACTTCTATTTTATTTATTTTTTGAGAAAAAGTCTCACTTTATTTTACCCTGGGCCAAGTGCTATTCCTTAAACTCTTGTGCTGAAGGAATCCTCTGGCCTCAGCCTCCCGAGCAGCTGGAACTAGAGGTGTGAGCCACCATGCCGGGCTAGTTTTTCAATTTTTAGTAGAGACAGGATGATCTTACTCTTGCTCAGGTTGCTCTGGAACTCCTTACTTTAAGCAATCTACCCTCCATGGCCTCCCACATGCTAGGATTATAGATGGGAGGCATTGTGCCCAGCCTGGAAGTTAAGACTTTAAACAAAGAAGCCTGTGCAAATCATTGCTGCACCAACGGTTGAGACCTATGTACACAGTATGCATGCTAGCCGAGTGATGGGCATACTCATAACTCTGACTCAAACTGTATAGAAGCAATTCATGTACCCCAAACATTTACACCCCCAAAATGTTCTGAAATAAAATAAAATTAAAAAGTAATACGTTATTGACAGATTTTCCTAAATTTTAATCTATTGAGAATAAAAAGTGATATTAAATGTGTGTTTTGTATGTTATACATCATAAATTTGTGCTTCATTCTGGGGTTCTGGCATTTAGCTTTGACTGAATATTAATTTTTTTCAAACCATTGGACATTTGCTATTTGGCCAAAATGTATATAACTGGCTTACTTCCAATATATCCAGACATGAAATTTTATAAGATATTGCCAAATTGCTCTCCTGGGTGACTTTATCAATTTGTACTCCCAGACTTTATAAGAGCTTCAATTTCTGTATATTGTTACCTACTTTATAAGGATATAGTAAATTGTTGGTTTTTTTCTTTTCATTCTTGATTCTACTAAGTTAAGCAGGTTTTTCTTATGCATATTGACTGCTCTAGTTTTCTCTACAGTAGCTGCCCATAATTTTTCCTTCAGGCTATTCATTTTTCTTATTGATATGTAGGATTAATTTCTAGAAAGTATATGGTTTACTGTCATATAAACTTCCCCTTCTAAAATGTCCCATCTTTGTATATAACATGTTTTGCTACAGAGAATTTTCTTTTTCCCTGTTTCTTCGATGATTAATGATCGAACTTGGTCAGGAAAACAGAAGCCACATATGTTTTATGAGTAGCTATGATTCAGCACAAGAAATTAGAGACTTGGAAATCCAAGAAGCTACAGCCACATACAACCACCTGCTGCTACCACATTCCTGCCTGAGGTTTCTGGTGGAAAATAATGGCTTTTCCATTGAGATACTTTTCATCTCTCATAGGACTGTGTTTCATTGGCAGAATCTAAGTAGAGGTCTGAGTTGGCAAGCCAGTTTGGAAAATGTAATTGCCAGGATTTTAGTTCTTACTTTTCAATGAAGGGCTTAGATGGGCAAGAATGTTACTGACTGTTGATAGATTTTTTTGCCTGTATGTTTTGTTTTAGAAATCTCCTACCTTAAAGACACAAATATTTTAGGCCACATTGTTTTCCTAAATATCTTAAACTAATACCTAATGATGCCTGTTGCTGTATGTGAAGAAATTATATTCAATTGTCATTTTACAGAAAATTTAATTGACAAATACATAGAATTTAATTAAAAACTTTCTTCAGTATTTTAGTTTGAATACTTTGCCCTATATAAGGTAAATTCATCATCAATACTGCCTTTATTTCTTGGTTAATTTCAAGATTTAAAGAATAAAGGAAATGCCAGATATATCTGTTAACTAGTTTATAGGACATAGAGCCCACATAAGGGCCTTGGTTGCTTCCTTGTAATTTTGTTATTTTCTACGTGGACTTGCATTAAATAAATTATACAGAAAGAATAGAGTTAGAGTTAATTGGTCATCTTATTATTTTTCACGGTTAGCATTGCCAACAACACAGTGGTAACTAAATTAAAGAGTTTAAATAGGTTAAATTAGCATATATTTATAAGGCTAGTACACAAGTAAAGGCATCACAAATTAGCTAATGCTTACCTTTAATTTGAATATAAAATTTGAAACAGTGCAGATTATTGAATTATTTTAAGCAACATATCTGGAAGGCTAAGAGATCCAAATATATTTCAAAGCTTGCCTTTGGATAATGGATATTTCTTCAGTGGTTGTTCTAGGAAACTATATGTTCAGAGGAAGTAACAAGAGAACATCTGAGCCTAGAGGTGCAGACTAATAGCTGGGCAACATGGATATTTACTAGGTCAGCTTTTGATAAGAAAATACTGTAATCCATCAAAAAGGTACAGTTTGACTCTATAATGGATGGTTGTTAAAAATACTCAGTTTCTTTTTTACAGAATGAAAGTTGGGAGCTACAAATGAATAGAACTAAAGGAATCAGTAGTGAAACATATATTTAAGAAATAGAATTTAGAGACTTCATGAACAACTTGAAAGACTAGAACCAACTCATTTTCTGCCAGTAAAATTGGGCAATAAAAAAGCATTCAGATTCTCAAGCACAAAAGGAAAAAAGTTTCTTTGTGAGGAATTTCTTTGAATTTCTTTAACATTAAAAAAACATTTTCTGGGGGCGCCTGTGGCTCAAAGGAGTAGGGCATCGGCCCCATGTACAGGAGGTGGCGGGTTCAAACCTGGCCCCAGCCAAAAACAGAAAAAAAAAAAATTCTACATTTACTCGGACAGTTAAAAAATATTAAATACATGGAACTTTAAATATAAAATATCTAAGACTTGAGTTGGGAGGTAGTATAGTATAATGGTTAAAAACATGAGTTCCATGCTGGGAGCGGTAGCTCACATCTGTAATCCTTACTCTCTGGAAGGCTGAGGAGGGCAGATTGCTTGAGCTCAGTAGTTCCAGACCAGCCTGAGCAAGAGCAAGACTTGGTCTCTGTAAAAAATTGAAAATCTAGCTGGCTGGAGTGTCTCATGCTGTAGTCCTAACTACTTGGGAGATTCAAGCAAGAGGATGGCTCAAGCCCAAGAGTATGAGTTTGCTATGAGCTATGATGCCATAGCACTTTACAACAGAGAGAGAATCTAAAGAAAGAGAGAAAGTGAAACAGGCAGAGGCCCTCAGTTCAATTCCCATTAATATGATAAGCTTGGAAGCAAGATAACTTTTCCACGCATAATATTACCTCCTTTTCTCCCAGACATAATAATAGTATCTTTCATAGTGTGCCCTTAGTAGGGGGCATATAAATATTAGCTATTTTAAATATTATATAAAATGTCATAATAATGTTAAAGGTCTCAGCATGGTTTTCAAATTAAATCCAAGCCCCATACTATAGTCCACATGACCAATGCCTGGTTTTGAACTTTATCTCTCATTTTGTTCCATTTTACTTGCTCACTGAGCTCCAGTCATACAACTCAATCTAAGGTGGCTTTTAGGCATTTGTACTTGCCAGTCTTTCTGATTTAAACCCTCTGTCCCCAAATTTGTATGTGATTGTCCTTCTTTTTCAGGCATTAAGTTAGGTGACAGTTCCTGTTGCGATGGAGCCTCTGAGCACACTAGCTCCAGTAGTCCCATCTGCTGTACTATCTATTCCATGCCTTGCTTTATAGTAAACATAATGCTCTCTTATATTTTGTTCGTGGGTTTCTTTTCTGTCTTGCCACACTAAAAGGTTGGTGCTTCTGGACAGAAACTTTGTCTTATTCACTGTTCTCTTTATCCTCAGAACATATACATTTCACTAAGAAAAGATAAAATTTAAACCTATGACAGGATGAATTATTTCAATAATAAATAATTTACTAAGTTCCAGTAGAAAAGTAAAAGAGAAGATATTCCAGGTCACCAAATAGAAATGATGTTCCTACACTTCATCCTTTATATAGAGAGATAGTAACATATCTCATTTTAGAAGTGTTTTCTTGATATGTGTCTTGAGAGAGTAAATAGTTTAATCAGAGTATCCTAGTGGGTATTGCTGAATTCTAGTGTGAGGTTATCCAGAGCAGAGTGATGTTTCAGAAAGACTAATGTATTAAAATCTTAATTTCTGATCTATTCTCTCAAGTGTAGTAGGAAATGGTAATTTTCTCTCACCTTAATCCCTTGTATTCTCTAGCAAGGACAGGTATAGCTTTAAGAGTTTCTAGTAAAGGAAAATAAACAACGGATTTGTGTTGTACAGAGCCCTGAAATTTTTCCCAGTTCAGGTCCTTATTTGGGGCTAGATTCAGATTTCTCAAGGGTAAGAGTAACTGACAGCTATTGTTTTGAGAAGAACACGGAAGAATGTCTTGACTCAATGAAGATGTCAGATTGTGGGATGTTGAAAAAAGCAGTGAAATTCTTTAATGATGGTCAAGATCTGATTAAGTTTATTACACAGATATTTTACATCTAACCAGTATATGCATCCACACTTTAATTGTCTAATCAAACCAGAGTTGACTGAAAAAATTATTTTAAGAAAGGGGGATATCCCTCCAAAGAGACTAAATGAGATTTTTTCTTGACAACTCCAAACACAGGCTGAAGACATTTAATGTGTTTTAGAAACATAAAGGAATGGGAATATCTCCCTCTTCTTCTCCCTCCCTATATCTGTCTGTCTGTCTATGTATCTATCTATGTATCTCTCTATATGTATATTTTATTGTGACAAATCAAGAGACGCTAATCGTTTTCTTAGCACAGTCAGCAGAGCTAAAATTATTAATGATGAGTGAAACAAATGATTTTCCTTTCTAAGCAGGAGTCTCTTGGATTTTATGATACTATTAGTCATGAACAATGTATCAATGCAATATCTTTGGTCTTAATTTTTTTTTGAATGTCTATGACAGCTATACATTGTAGAAAGCACTGAAAAGTATCTTCTCAATATCGCTTCTTCTCTTCTTTCTTGCTAACAAAACCCTCATTTTGTTTGCATATATAAGCTAACCATATCAGGTAATGTATCATGATGACCTATAGCTGAACCAATGATTTAGTCTGTCACATACTTAATCTTACAGCTTATCTTAATAGAAAATTAAGACATAACCATATGGCCCAGCTTTGAACAAAGAGAGATAAAGGACTGTCCTATGGTGGCTCCTGGGAATGATTTTGCATTCTAACCAAAAGGGCATATATAGCTGGCACTACTCATTTCTCCTTTTTTCCCAACTGAACATGTACTGACAGTAGCCAACTTGTTGACTATGTTGAGTAGTTGAATCAAGCTCTACCTACTTTATCTCTCTTCATGTTTTCTTATGTGAATTAAATTAATCCTGATTTTTTAAGCCAAAGTAACATTCTTTGTTACTTGAAGCCAAAAGCAAAATTTCATCCACTATTTCCACTAGTCCATTTGCTATTCCTAGCAATTAAATAATAAATGGACCAATAAGACAGTTGAAATAAAAAGTATTTTAAAAGCCTGTTCTAACATATTTCTTCATTTTATCTCAAGCTAATGCAATCATGTCTACCTAAAACTGAAAATAATCAGACAATAGAAAGCTTATCTTAGATAACAAGAAAGAGTAGGACATCAATGACAGGGCAGATGTTATCAGATATAAGATTTGTCATAAAAGGTCAATTTTTTTCTGAGATTTGAATTTTGAGAAGAAGCTGGCCATATGTAATTAGTTTAAAATGACTTATTGTCCTTGATGTGCTTAATGTGACCCTCCTAGTCTCTGTCTCTCCTCATCCTAATTTCTTTGCTTGAAATACTTCCCACCATTTCTTCCTGTGAACTGGCAACCTACCTTTACTACTACCTCCTGTGTGAAACCTAGCTACGCATAAGAGTTGTCACTGTAAAAGTGAGAAGTCATACTTAGGAACAAACACAAGTAACGAAAGATGTATTATTACTTCTAGAGCCCTACCCAACAGAATACAACTCAGAAAACAGTTGCTGCTTCACAAAATTGTAAGATATTTATTGACTTCATAACATCCAAAGACACCTTGAAAATAGACTATAAACTTTGAGTTCTAGATCTAAAGCTGCAACATTTTAGTTCAAGTTCTGAAATGGGAAAATACTTATAGATATACATTTGCCCTTTTAAAAAACAAAATAATTGCATTTATACTTTTCCCAATTTTATAGTTTTTAATTTTCATAAAAACACACATCCTATAATGAACAACTATAGTCATTAAGAAAGGAAGAATATATTCAAATGTTTGTCTTTTAAAGACATCCTATAGCTCATGCCATTGAAAATAAAGTCAACGGTTTTACTCATTCCATATACTTGAGCACCTCATATAATTTTAAATCTGGGTATGTCTTATAATGCTCACTTATCTTTGCATCAATAATATCAAGTTACACAGACATGTGTAAAGAAAATCTAGGTTTACCCAAATATTTTAGACAAGAAGAAATACAAAATAATGAAGAACAAAAAAGGTGTGGACAGGGTTATTTTAAACATCACTCCACGATAGCATTATGACTTTAAAATTGTTAGCTCTGTTTGAAAATGAAAGAAGAAAACAGGTTTAAACAAATGTTTGCTTTTCTGAGATCACACTAATTATATTTGAACAATAATACCCAGTACTATTACTTTTTGTCCATCACCCAGTACTTGTAAATACAATTTGTTTGGACTTTAATTTGTCTTTGGTAGCGTTCTATACGAAATCACATTGTACACACAGTCCTGAGTATTTAAAAATATGTATCCAGCATTTATATTGTTAATTTATGTATAGTTAATAATGTAACAATTGTAACACAGGTAGTAAAACAACCTTGAAATAAATAGATCCCTCGATAATATTTATATGTAACAAATCATTGTACTCTCCTATATTCTCTCTCTCATATCATTATAATAGAATGTTTTCACAAATGATCATTTGATTCAAATTACCTTTAAGATTGTAATTGATCACCTTTGAATCTGTAAACATTTTTTTTTTTTTTTTGTAGAGACAGAGTCTCACTTTATCGCCCTGGGTAGAGTGCCGTGGCGTCACACTGCTCACAGCAACCGCCAGCTCCTGGGCTTAAGCAATTCTCTTGCCTCAGCCTCCCGAGTAGCTGGGACTACAGGCGCCCGCCACAGCGCCCGGCTATTTTTTTGTTTTGCAGTTCGGCCGAGGCCGAGCTTGAACCCGCCACCTTCGGTATATGGGGCCGGCGCCCTACTCGCTGAGCCACAGGAGCCGCCCAGAATCTGTAAACATTTTTTAACTCCAAGTTTCTGTAATAGTTTCAATCCACTTGACTTCTTGAAAAAACTGATAGGACTTGGATGTTTTCAATTGTCTATCAGTAAAGATTTCAGATATTGATAATTTATTTTGCTATATAGTTTTAAAAAGTATTCTGAACTCCAAAAACCTACTTGATCTGACAGATTATACATTTATTAAACACAACTAGTAACATCTGTTTTATGTGCACTTTACTTTAGTACACGGTCTTACACAGAGTAGAAACTCAATAAATACAGGTGTCCATAAAGTTCATGTGTAATTTAAAATAGACAACTATATTATTATATTATTGTATATAGTATATTATTTGAATATAATTTATTGTTCATTGATGTAATTAGTCTATTCCTTATATTATGACAGGTAAAATAATTTCCTCTATTTCATATAATAACTGACGCAACCCATATAACTCTGGTTCTCATTCATTAAACTTTTACTGATCTAATTGCCAAAATAGTTCACTTTAGTATAATGAAATAGATATGTTTGAATTTATTCACACAAAATCATGATACACTAAAAGGTTTAGTTATCCTTTAGTGTGAAATTAACTGAAACCATCCAGGAATCATCAATGACTGACCAACAATAATCACTGCTAGGAATTGTCTGCAATTATGGGATTATGGATAGGATCTTAAATGCTAAATTTGTATTCAATAAAATGGTTAATTGTATTTGTTAAATATTTGATGGGAAGAATCTTGCTATTTAAAAATACATAAATGAATTAGCCCAAAATTATAGATTACTTAATCTTTCTGAATCTTAGTTATTTCAATTGTAAATGATAATGGCTAAAATATCTATAATTTACAGGAGTTGTTGGTAGGGTCAAATAAAATTAAATATATACCAGAGTGTTGTAGACTGTACATTGATTTTAAATGTTGGATATTACTTTCCTCAGTGCATTGTAATTATTTAATAAATGTCCAGTGTCAGTATTTGACCATGTTATTTTTCCAAAATACTTACTGGTATAGACAAGTTGAAAGCCTTCATCTGTCCCTTCAGAATCGGAATTAAATTCTAGCCAGAGCTGATTCGAAGTACTACTAAGTGTCAATCCACGCATAGATGCACCAGTAAAGGCACCTAGTAGATGAGTTGTTTTGTCTTTTCCATCATAAATCTGCAAAATATATGTATAAATAATATGTAAATGTGTCAATAATAACCAATTTGCAGCATGCATTTATATCTTTGAAGAATATGGAATTATATATTCTTTGTAAATTATTAACTGTACAGGAAATATATTTAGTACATGTTTTCTAAGGTAACTTAAATATACTAGTTCCCACACATATCAGGTTAAGATATTGGTAAAACACAAAACATGGATGGCTTTAGGATTACAAACTTAGTAGACTCTTAATACATAAAGCATGTTATATAACTTTTATTTTTATACATATAATTCTTTTTTATGGCAGACTATTTAAAGTTATGAATACCTACATAAGTATTGGTTTACAAGGTTGGTTAATTGTTTTTCTGTAACTTACTTGAGGGGACCAAACACTAGCTTTTCCAATAACATGATTAATATAAAATGCAATCGCCCTGCAGGGGGTCAAGATGGCAGACTAGAAGAAGCCGACATAGCCACTCCCTGAGAGAGAATCAAAACTGCAAGTAGATGCTCACCTACAGAAGGACCATCTTGAAGTACACCATCAGAGGACTGATGAGAAACATTAGAGGAAAGGAGAAGGGAATGGGGAGTTCTATATGCAAAGATTGGACGGTATCATCTGGCGAAGACCCCTATGTATATAGACGGGATAAAGGAGAGAGTCCCAGTGCTCCACACACTCCATTATGTCACTGGAGCTCAAGCTGGAGGGTTGCAGAGGGATCACCATTCAGCCTTGGTGCTTATCAGGGAACTGCTTGGAGACTGTTCAGTGAAGAGGAGGTTAGAGTGGGAGTTCAACAGGGACCCAGTAGTCTAGTTCCTGGTTAGCCTCAGGAGTGACCACTCTGACCTCTCAGGGCTGGAGCTCCTGGACCACACCAAGATCAGCTTTGCTGCAGCTGCCCCAACATTGCCCTTTGTCATTTCAGAGAAGAAACAAGGAGAACAGACACTCTCACTCCCCACCCATGAATGGGAGTCAGGTGCTGCCTTCCCCACCACACAGCTCAAGGGGTCACACAGTAGGTGGGTCCTGTGTGGAGAGAGAACCCCAGTCATCGAGTAGCACAGCACCCCCTGCTGTAATCTAACAGTAGAGCAAGTCCCCCATCTCATGGCCCCGCTGACCAGGGTGAGCAAAGGTCCACACAAGCCCGCAGACCCCCTGGTCCTGTGTGAGATCCACGTACCCACAGAAATGAGCTCCCTGAGGTGGGACACACTCCCCAACCTGATGTACAGACGAACTCTTCTAGATAACACCCTAGCCAAAGAATTTATGAGTAAGATCCCAAAGGTAAATACAATAATAGCAAAAATAAATAAATGACAATTAAATTAAAAATGTCTTCACAGCAAAGGAAATAATCAATAGAGCAAATAGACAAACTATAGAAGAATGTATACGCAAACTACACAACTGATTCTCAAAGGTCGAATAGCCAGATTCTACAAAGAACAAAAACAAATCAGCAATCAAAAATAAACATGAATAAGCTCATTAAAAAGTGGGCATTAAGTATTAACAGACTTTTCTCAGCATAAGATATACAAATGACCAAAAAACATATGAAAAAATGTTCAACATCACTAATCATCAGGGAAATGAAGGTTAGAAGTATAGTAAAATCATAACCTTTTAGTACATGTTTAGTACATAATACCCACATCAGAGTGGCTATTATTAAAAAGTTACAAAACAATAGATTTTGGTGGGTTTACAGAGAAAAAGGAACACTTATACATTTTCTAGGAATGTAAGTTAGTACAAACTCTGTAGAAAACAATAGAGAGGTTCCTCAAAGAACTAAAAGTTGCCCTGCCAGTTGATCCAGAAATCCAATGCTGGCTATCTACACAAAGAAACAAAAGCCATATTATCAAAATGGCACCTTCAATTGCACCACAATTTACAACTGTGAAGATGTGGAATCAGTCCAAGTGCTCATGAATTCTTGAGTGGCTAAAGAAACTGTGGTGTATTTATCATGAAATACTACTCAGGAATAAAAAAAAATGAACAAAATAATATCATTTGCAACAACTTAGATGAAACTGAGACTCTTATCCTAAGTATATCAGAAACAGAAAAAGAAATATCACATACTTATGAAAGAGGCTATACAAGGTCATATAGAGGAGTATGATGAACATTGGAGACTCAGGAAGAGGGATGTTGGGAGTCAAGTTCAATTTGAAAAATTACCTGATAAGCACACTATACATTATTTGGATGATAGGTACATTAAAAGCCTTGACTTGAGTAAACAATTTATCCACATAACAAAACACCAATCATACCCTCTAAATCCCTTGAAACAAAACAAATACTTAAGGACATTTTTTCTTTCTTTCAAATTATTTGTATCAGGATTTAATGTTCTTAGTAAAAAAGATTTGAAAATTTTAGCTGTACTTCTAATGTCTTTATAAGTCACATAAAATACTGCATGTTTTCTATCTGAAGACTTGATATTTTCATTAACTCAAGGAAATGATCTTAAGTTTCCTGTGATTAATTACTCCTTGACTATTTTGTTTATTTCACTTTATAGCTGGAATGTCTATTATTTGCACATTCAGTTTCCAAAAGGCTTTTATAATTTCTTCTGTGAAAATTATGTCCATATCATCATTCCTCTGTTTTATAAACAATCTTCTACTGGATATTTCTGCATATAACATAGTAACACTTCTGTGTAGTATCTAATTTCTTCATAGGTTTTCAATTAGAATTTTGAATTTTAACTATGGGTCAAGTTCTAGAAAGTCTTTTTATCTTATAGTAATTGTTAATTGCTAATTGCATCAAGATTGCTCATTACTTTTATAACTGTTTTCAGATTTCAAATTTATCTTCTAACTTTTCCATAGGCTGAATTTAGTGAGTATCATGTTTTAGGTGTTTAGTTTGGTTTTTCTCCTCTGGTTACTCAATCCCTTAAGTATGGATTTGCTTATCTTTAGCTATATATGGTTTTATCCTTTCTTATTATTGATACAGGCTTAAATGCTATAAAGACAACAGATAGAAATTTTATTTAGCATGACAAATGTAGCTTATATTTCCAGGTTCCTTTGTATTTTCTTTTAACTAACCTCAATATACTACACTTTTTCTACACAGAAGTTCTGAGGTCTCTGGTGAAAAGGCCTTTACTGCTCTCCCCATTTGTGACTGATGGAATCTACAGCCTCATATAGACCCCTAGGCACCTATAGCTTATTCACTACTTGTAGTACCTCAGAGAGTGAAAGTAGAAATATGAAAGAGAGAAAATGAGGATACGAGAGTCTTATGCTCCAGCCAAAATAGTCATGAATTTGTAACAAATGTTCCTGATCTCTTTCTTCTTGAAAGATCTTTCTGCCAATTAAAAAAAAAAAAGTATGGGGCGGTGCCTGTGGCTTAGTGAGTAGGGCACTGGCCCCATATACTGAGGGTGGCGGGTTCAAAGCTAGTCCCAGCCAAACAGCAACAAAAAATAGCCAGGCCTTGTCTCAGACACCTATAGCCCCAGCTACTTGTGAGTTTGAGTCAAGAGAATCGTCTAAACCCCAGAGCTGGAAGTTGCTGTGAGTTGTGACGCCACGGCACTCTACCGAGGGCAAGAAAATAACATTCTTTCCCGGAAAAAAAAAAAAAACAAAGTGTCTTCATTTTTTGTGTGCATTTGGGTACCAGATTTAGGGCTGTATAGACAATTATCCTAAAATTATATGGACATACGTTTGATCTCTGGAGGAATCTAACTTATCATGCACATAAATTTGTTTTAGTTATTAGCAAAAATATATTTGTCTGTAATCAAACAGAACCAAATGTTGAACTTGAAATAAAATGCCTGATTTTCTGTTTCATTAGTTGAGATTCAACTTTTTATTATCTAAGAACAGTAGTCATCAGGAATAATGCAGACAGGAAACATTGCTTGGAGCAAAACAATTCTAGTGTTTGTGGGTTCCAAATGTTCAATATTCTCAGAAGTCTGCCTCAGAAAACATTAACTGTATGATCACAGACATTACAGAGGATATGAATTCTATATTTAGTGCTTCACATTCACAATCAATCCAGTTAACCCTCAGATCTAATGGATCTGCCTGTGGTAATACTGTCAAGGTTTTCCAAAAGAATGTTTTCCCTCAATTTCCTTTACTTCTCACCAACATAATTTCATTGCTACATAAAACATAAATATAAATAAAATATAAGTAATTTTTTATTTGAGAAAACCACCTTTCCTTTTACATGTGGATACACTAGAAGAACTTTTAGAATGTCAAAAAAAACACATATAGGGGAAATATAATCAGAACAACTAATTGACATAACTGTGGAAATAAAAACTGATTGTTGAAATTATTTTTAATTTTTTTGAAAAAGTCTTTTCTAAAATGTTTTTCTCAAATTTTTGATGGCAATGAAAAGCAAACGCTTAATTATAGATAGCATGTCACTTTATTACATTCATATAAACAATTCCTATATATAATGATATAAAAAGTAACAAAACAGGCTTGGTGCCTGTAGCCCAATGGGTAGGCCATCAGTCACAGACGCTGAGGCTGGTGGGTCTGAGCCTGGCCGGGGCCTGCTAAACAAAAATGACAACTGCAACCAAAAAGGTAGGCGGGCGTTGTTGCGGGCACCTGTAGTCCCAGCCACTCAGGAAGCTGAGGCAAGTGAATCACTTAAGTCCAAGAATTGGAGGTTGCTGTGAGTTGTGACACCACAGGACTCTACCAAGGGTGACATACTGAGACTATGTCTCAGTATAAAGTAAAAAAACAATTTAACATATATTTATATCCATACTTGTGTTAGATGATGTGAATAAAGTAAAGTAAAATAAATAGGGAGGCGTCATTCTTTTATGAAGATTATAAAAGAAATTACCCAATATTGTAGTCATAAGAAGAATATATTTTATTGAATATCTCTATTAAGCTAGAAACAGTTTTTTTTTAAAGATACTTTCTTTAAGATGTTATTTAAAAAATAACTATTATAAAAGAAAGCATGATAAAAGAGGTAATATTTTCTGGAAAAAATAATTGTCTCAAGCACCACTGGGATAATCTAATTCAGTACCAAAACTCACTAATTACAATTTATTTAACATTGCTAAATAAAAGGTAGAAAGAAAATACCTTAGAAACTCCAAGATTATCATGAAAATAAAATGAAGCTTGATCATTCAACAGTGAAAACTTAGAAAACATGCATAAAATAACTGATCAGAATGAAAAGCAAGTGTGAATTAGGAAATCTTTAAAAGAGAATATTTTTATAGTAATGATCAAGACAAGAATATTTACTCATAAATAAAATCTTTCAAGTGAATTCAAATATATGAAAATATAAAAGCAATAGGTAAGTCAAAGGAGTGAAACCAAAGAAAAACTACTTTTAATATAACTATGAATGCAAATATATCAATAAGAAAACACAACAAAGTATTCCTCACTGAAAAGCAAATTTAAATTGGGTCTGATAAGAACCACATAGAACTTTTATTTTAGACTTATTTTTCATATTTTTATTCTAATTAAAATCAGGATATTTAAGCATGTTTTATTTATTTGGAGTTACTGTTCTTTTCTTTTTTAAAAAAAGTATATTGTAGCAATATTCCATTGATTTAAGAATATCATAAAAGGCATTAAGCATTCTTTGATGAAACACTATTTCATTGAAAGGTCATGATTCATTTAGTTGTATTCCACCAGAACAAACTAGAACTTATTATTGCCCTGTTTTAATTACCAAACCTTTTGTATTGAATCAGGGCTCGAAATTAGTAATGGTGTATGGACTCTCCTAAGTCTAGTATGTCAAACCCTAGTATGGGAATTTGATTATCAACACACAAAACTCTTGCTGTTGTGCATGATATATCAAATGTATGATTAGAAAGCATATTCCCACTGATTTGTCTAATGAATTAGCAAGTGAAGTAATAGCTAAATCCAAGTGTAGAAAGTAAAAAAGTAAAATGGAAACAAATTATACATGCACATACATATAATCATGCAAACCTTCGAATTGCTCCTCTTCTTGGACACTGCAATTTTTAAAGTTTGGTCATTTGTTTTATATGTTGATTTGGAAATTTAAATACATTTTTTTCTACATTTTGAATTATATATCAAATTATAAATAAGACAAGAATAACTTTTATAGTGGTTAATCAAAAAGGTCTCTGTTCTAAAAGTTAAATTCTCTCCAAAGATAATATAAAATGGAACAAAGAACTAATTTTATATTCATGTATTTATGTCTTCAAACTAGCTCTATAATGTGCTCTCAATTATATGACCTGGTACAATGTAGTGAGAGATTTAGGGCACAGTGAAAAGTCAACTTTTTAGCAGCGTTAGTTTTTGGCTAAACAATAGAGCTAAAGTCCAAACTCCATGTTAAAGTTCTGCAGCTATTCACAAATCCTTTTATTTTTCTGACACTTAGTATGGGAGAAGGTGAAGGGTTTTATGAGGCCTACATAACTAGACATTTAAAGAGTGGGTTTAAGGGGAGAATTAAAAGATAACAAGTAGGCCAGGCATGGCAGTTTACACGTGTAATCCTAGCACTCTGGAAGGCCGAGGCGAGCACATCACTCGAGTTTAGGAGTCTGAAACCAGCCTGAACAACAGCCAGCACCCCTCTCTACTGAAAACAGAACACATTTGCTGGGTTTCAGGGTGCACACCTGCACTGCCTGTGACACATGAGGCTAAGGCAGGAGGATTGTTAGAGCCAAATGATCTGAGGTTGCAGTGAGCTATGAAGATGCCACTGCACACTCTAACCAGGCCAGCACAGTGAGACTCTGTCTCAAACGAAACAAAACAAAACACAACAACACAAAACAGAATTACTAGTGAACAACAAGTGGAGTGGCAGATATGTGTCATGGACATAAGAAATCACTGATGTGCTTGAAAATATTTAACAACTCTCAAATTGGTGAATGTATATACTTATACATAGTTTTTTAAAAAATAAACGTATTGATACAAAGAGAGATTGACAAACTTTTTCTGGAAAGGGGTAGTTAATAAATATTTTAGGCTTTGTGGGGCATGCCATGTCTGACATGACTTCCTAATCCTGTCCCTACAGCCCAGAAGCAGTCATAGACGGTGTGTAAATGAAGGGACATGGCGTTGCCATGATATAGTTCTATTTACAAAACCAGGCATCAAGCCCAATTTGGCTCACAGACTGCTATTTTCTAACACTTGATTTCATGAGCTGTAGCATGCAATCTATAAAAAAGAATCTAGGTAATTGGTTCTTATAGAGCGGTTTCATGTTTTTGCCAAAATTTTGGCAAAATTGACAAACAAGAATATTTCCTGAATGTATATCACCTGATTTTTTTATAACAAGTTAGAAAAAGTCAAAAGTAAAAACAGAACAAAACTTAATTATGTCACAATGTCACTGGATTATCAATGATATAAGCAAGTTCTTTGTTTAACTGAATAATAACTTTAAAATTCCAGAAAAATGTTGCTTCAATATTTTGTGCTATTCACAACATAAGACTATAGACACAACCCATTTCCCCTTAAGTTTTGCTAATAGCCCAACAATAAATCACGCTCGGATTTGTAGTGTTTGCCCATGTCTGTGGTATAAATAATCCCACAGTGTGGTCAGTGTCAATCTGTCAACGTGGTATCACAGAAAGCGGAGTTGGGAGGAGGCAGAGCACAGTGCGATATGATGGCGTGATGACGTCACGGTGGGCCTCTTCACAGCTCTATCTCTAATATTTTCATATTTCTATGACCTCAGAAGCACAAATAATAGTAAAAGCCGTGAAGTATTTAGGAAATGGAAATTTTTTTATTGCTTTTTGGTTATAATATAATTTAAGGTAACTCAATTATAATTTGATTATTATCTAATTATAATTTAATTTTTAGAAATGGCTATGGTGAACAGTTAGCTCTCAAAATGAATGAAACTTTATTTTTTATTTTTTAATAAGATTTTTATTTTGCCAACTTTTATTTTATTTTATTTTTTTGCAGTTTTGGCCAGGGCCAGGTTCGAACTCACCACCCTTGGTATATGGGACCAGCACCCTACTCCCTGAGCCACAGGCACCACCCATTACTGAAAATTTAACCATTGGCTTTCACAGGCAATTCTCTCAGACACTCACATAGAGATCGAAAAGAGATATGAAAATAATACATTGTAGAAAATGACTTCCTTATCATCCCTCTAATAGAACGTTATTAACTACATCCTTCAAATATCTACTTTTTCTTTAATATGACATCATTTCTTCTAACGCTTTCTTCCCTGAACTCTCACAACCGATTCTGAGTTATTTTCCTGGCTGTTCTCCTTCACAATGATAATTGTGGTAAAAATATTGCTTAAATTTTGTCACTACTCCATTATTTTATGTAAACATGATGCTTAGCCTCTACTTGAAAATAACAACAAACACAGCAACAATGAAATCAGAAGTAGTATTTCTAATTGCTATTCAGTTTTCATCCCATCAGGCTGACAATGGGAACTATTTATTGTGTACTGCTTAGAGCCTACATATAAAAAAATCTCTCCTACAAATGCTAATTGAAAGAATTAATTAGATTGCATATTACAAGTGAGGGTGAGGGAAGAGATTTAATATTCCTGCCATATCCTGTGCTTATTGAAAAGAATAAAAGAATATATTCTAGTCAGATACCAAACAAACTAGACAAACAGCCCCTGGATGATTTAAGAGGAGAATAGAATGAATGATGTTCTGATTTAGGTTCTGAAGGCAGGATCTTGCATCTTACCCATTTGGGGTGATGGGGGATGACAGAATCCAAATAATTAGACTACCAAAGGGAATGTACATCTGGTTTTCTATATGGAAGTTAGTAAAACTTGTAGAATTTTGCAACAAAGGAAGGTAGCAAAAATTATAGAAATACACATTCTTACAGAAAAGAGGTAGGGGAGAAATAGTTCTGTGTGGTTGGTAAGGAAACTGGGGGGCCACTGAGCCAGCCATGGGGATTTGGGGTATAACTAGTATCATATACAGAGTAAGTAAAAAAGTATTTCTCATGAGGTTGAGCACAATATGCTTCTAGTAAATGCAAAGAGGTCTTTCAGCTTAGAAAACTAGGAGTGGATGCCCAGTTGCACTGCTGATGGTAGAAGCAGGAAAAGAGAAAGCTCGGCCGCCGCTGCCATAAGTTGACAAATGCCTTAGGGCAAACATGTATACCATGGACTATTATGCAGCCTTAAAGAAAGATGGTGACTTTTCCTCTTTCATATTTACATGGATGTAGCTGGAACACATTCTTCTTAGCAAAGTATCTCTAGAATGGAAGAAAAAGTATCCAATGTACTCAGCCCTACTATGAAGCTAATTTAAAGGTTTCATATGAAGGCTATAACCCAACTATAGCACAAGAATATGGGAAAGGAAGGGGGAGAGGTTGGGGTGGAAGTCAGGTAATTGGTGGGGTCACACCTATGGTGCATCTTAGAAGAGTACAGGTGAAACTTGCTAGATGCAGAATACAAATGTCTTCATACAATAAGAAAATGTTGTGAAGGCTATGTTAAATAGTTTGATGAAAACACTTCAGATTATATATGAAACTAGCACATTGTACCCCCTGATTGCACTAATGTATGCAGCTATGATTTAATTTAAAAAAAAAAAAAAGAAAGAAATTTTAAATTCTGCTTTTGTGTAAAGCAGGTTGAGCTTGTTTTGAAAAAAAAGAAGTTCATTAATGGATCGAAGGTTAAGAACATCTGTATCAGAAAGAAATGAATCACTAAAAATATACTAGTAATATGAAGAAAATAGCTGGATTCAACACTCTGTTACTCATCAATTTGATTCTCTAGGAAAGTATAATTTTTGCTTTTAGCAAATTAGTAGCTCTTTATCATAAAAAATGGTGAACCTTGTGTCATTTGTTCTATGCAGATGAAACTAACAACTACAAATCAAGAAAACAAAATATGTAGACAAATAATTATGATACAATGCAATAGTTATGCAAGAACATGACCTTTGTGGACTTGTGGATAATCATATTAGAGAAAAGAATGGTGGTAAACAAGGAGATGAAGTTAAAAAAAATCCATTCAAAAGGTAGATTAAGGATAGAAATTCCAACCTAAAGTAGCAGAAGTGGTAAGAAAGAAATAGATTTAAGGGTTACCAAGGAGGAAAAAACTATCCAAGCTTGGTGGCTGACTAAGTCAAAACGAAAGAGAGGAAGGAATCAAGAAGAGCTCAGACATTTCTACATAGGATGATTAGGTGTAGAGATGCCATTAATTGAGATAAGAAATAAGGAGAGAAGGGAGTTGAGGAGGGGAGAAAATGAGATTCCATTAGGACATGGTGGATTTAAGACAGGATTGTTTAGTAGATGGAAATGTGATTAAGACTTCAGATAAGAGACTAGAGTAAATATTCTGAAGTCAAAGATATTAATTAATATATTATGGACATGGCTGAAGAAATAAAGTGAATGAATAATATGGAGGGAGAATGTGAATAATGTGATAAAATGGTATATAATCCTAGTTCTTGAGAGAAATAGAAATGATAAACATGTGTTCTTTTTTCTTCTGTTATTACTCCCTAAACAATATAGCATAACATTATAGAACATCTACATTGTAATAGGTATTATAAGTAATCTAGAGATGATTTAAAGTATATTGGAGGATATGCATAGGTTTTGTGTAAATGCTACACCATTTTATATCAGTGACTTGAACATCTGCAGATTTTGTTATCTGAGGGAAAGGAGGTCCTAGAATGAATGCCCCACAGATAATGAGGGACAGCTGTATATGTATATGTATGTTCTATCTATTATCTATCTATCTATCTATCTATCTATTTTTCTATCTATCTATCTATCTGTATGGGAGTGTATGTTTTTAAAGAGATTTATACAAGGGATTGGCTTATGCTATTTGGGGGGCTGGCATGCTGAAACTCACAGGGCAGACAAGTCCGAAATTTTTAGGGTAAACCAGTCACCAGGCTGAAAACTCAGAAACTCAGACAGGAATTGATGTTGCAGTCAAGACAAAATTTTTTCTTTTCTAAGAAACCTCAGGTTTTGCTCTGAAGACCTTCCAGCTGATTTGATGAGCTTCAGCACATTATCTCAATGTAAAGCTAACGGAATGCAGATGTTCACCACATCTACAAAATACTTCCACAGCTGCACCCAGGTGAGTGTTTGGTTAAATGACTGAATCCTATAACCTAGCCAACCTAATGCATAAAGCTATTGATAACTATCACAAGAGTGAAGAAATAACCGAACATTCAATAGGAAAAGCAAAGTAAGCAAATATGTGTACAAATGCTCCTTCACTTATGATGAGGTTGTGTGTTGATAAACTCTTCAGAAATTGAAAATATTATGAATCAAAAATGCACTTAATATACCTAGCCTACCAAACATCATAACTTAGCCTGACATACCTTAAATGTGTTCAGGGCTAGGCACAGTGCCTCACACCTGTTATCCCAGCACTCTAGGAAGCCAAGGTGGGAGAGTCTCAAGAGGTCTAGAGTTCAAGACCAGCCAGGGAAATATAGTGAGACTCTTATATCCAAAAAAATTTTTTTAATTAGCTAGGCATGGTAGTGCATGCCCATAGTCCTAGCTACTCTGCAGTCTAAAGCATGTGGATTGCTTGAGCCCAGGAGTTTGAAGCTAGAATGTTTCTGCTATGGCACTCCAACTTGGGCAACACAGAGAGACTCCATCTCAACAAATATACAAGCAAAATGTGCTCAGAACACTTAAATTAGCCTACAGTTGGACATAATCATCTCAAAGCCTATTTTATAATGAAGTGTTGAATAGCTAATGTAACTTATTGAATATTGCAAACATTAAGTATTCTGAATACAGTTTCTACTGAATTCATATCACTTTAACACAGTAAAACTGAAAAACCTTAAGTCAGGGACCATCTATACTGACAAGTAGTCAGAGAGGTAGAAAACTTGAAGAAAGGGATCACAGAAGCCCACATAGGAGGGATCATCAAGATGATTAACAGTGTCAGGCACTGTTAAGAGTTGCATCAGATAAGAGCCTAAAACTGTTCAGGGACTTTGACAGCTAATTTGACCTAGCAAGATCTTTTTTTCAGTGGAATTTAGAGAAGGAGGCACATTGCAATGGGTTGAAAAGTGCAAGGGAGTTGAGGAAGTAAAGACATGATTGCAATATATTCATAGGAACAATAATTGAAATGTTTTAAAAGTCGTTTTCCCTCCTTCAGCTGGGGCTTCCCCACTACCAAATTATTTGGGTCTTCCCCAAGGCTAACACCACTCCCGAGGGACGGGTCCAGCAACAGGTGCAGTCACGGCTGTTTAGATGTCAAGCATTATGGAAATTAGTTTCATGTCACAGATGACAAATTATTACAATAGAAATACTAGTAATACTTTAATAAATGTAACCTGGAATATTTTTAATTTTTTGTAAAAAGATGCCAATATATTCAACATTAAATAATATCACTTTAAAAAGATCAGCATAAATCTATATGCTTTTCTGGTATCAATAAAGAGTCAAACTATCTTTTGCATGCCCAGTTTTGTTCCCATACTTAATGCTTGGCTGACTAAAGTCCAGTGCAATTAGTATGGAGTACACTTAGGACAAATACTTGTATAGGATTTTTTCATTATAATTAAATTAAATTGGTTGTTTATCAAGAAAATTATTAGTTTGTTTCTATGGAAGTCAAGGAGAACTTTTAATTGGAATAAAAAATGCCCCCTAAAATACTTGAATTTCACAATTGGCAGAAATTTGTTTGGCACATTATGTTAATATTTACTTAGCAATATAGTAAATCTTATGTGTATTTCTTACTAAAATTATATAAAAAAGTTATTTGGTCTTTCCTGAGGCTAGAACTAACTCTCTCAGGGACTCCTCCCAGCATTCAGGAGAAAGCCCATTGGATCTATAAATTAAACATTTTTCAAAATATTTCTTTTTGACACTAATTTTGGAGTAGAAGACTTACACCTAAGTATAAGCTAAATAAGGTCATGATATATAGGGTTCTATTATTGAAGGTTTTTTTTGTAAATTTGGATTTTTTGTTTTGCATATCTTATTCCTCTTCCTTATCTGCATTGTGGAGTACAGCCATGAAGAGTCTATTTAATTTAATAAATATTTTTGCAGACTTAACATGTGCCAATACGTTAGTAAATGGGCTGCCTTTTATTTCTATTTCTCACTTAAAAGAAAAAGACTAAATAAAAGAAAATTACTTGAGAAAAGGAAGAGAAATACTTTTTGACAGCCACAGTAAAAACAAATACTATTCAAAAGGGCAAGGCAAATGCCACTGAAATAAACAGCAACAGAACACTTTCTTAGTAATGCAGGAAGGCCTTCTTAATTATAGCCGGTGTTGTCTAAAACTCTCACTACCACACGGAGGCATGTGCGATTTGTACCATAGGCCCATGCATGGCGGCAGCATCAGCTATTCTCCCTCCTCCATCACCATCAGCAGCCCAGCCTCCCCAGGCTCTTCTTCAAAGTCACCCTTGACCTTGGCTATTAATTAACAGTTAACAATAAATAGCTGTTGTGTTTAGATGACAGTTTTAAGTGTAATTTTTTACCAAGAATAATTGATCATTTTTGAGACTTTTTCCACCTGCCATCCAAAAATCACTGAGCATGTATCATGTTCAAAATATCAACATAGAAAGAGTGAGTGGTGGCCTCCAGAGAGCAATGATAAAATACAATCCTCCTCCTGGAGAAGGATCATTATTATTTGTTCCTTTCCCTGTTATTCACCTAAGCCTAAAATGTGCTTGGCAGTGGTGATAAAGAGCAAAGTAAGACACTAATCAAATCCTCTGACTTTCAAGGATTCACATCTCACTCCAGGTCTGTTGGTTCATCTAACGCCAGGGTAGGGAATCTTGGCATGGTAAAGTTGAAGGACACATGTACAGCGTGGTAACAAAGTGGTCAAAAGCTTTGAAATCAAATGGAGCTTTTCACTCTGCTTTTCATTAATAAGATAGTGAATATTTTATGTGTTTTATACATATAAATCTTGTAAGTGTGCCAATTAAATGAGAAAACTTACTTTGTAAGTTATTATGGTACCTGGTGTATAAAAGACAATCAATAAAAGGTAGTGATTATCATTTTTAGAACATCTAGTCTAAACTGCTCATTTAATAGACAGTAACAACTGAAACTCCAAAGGAATGTTTAAGGCTAATAAGGAGACACATTAAGAATAAAACCCAGGTTCTTCAAACCAGGGTTCGCTCTGAGAACTAGGCATTTCCAGAAAATGTGCTCATGTATTTTTTCATATATTTCACAATAGTCTAAGCATTTAAAAAATTTAATCAGTTGATACTACTTTGACTAAAATAACAATAAACCACGATTTTCTCTACTTCCTTTTCAAGAGCTGTACAAATATTGACATCCTATCTCAGTGTCAGCAACTATCCTAATTCTTTGATTTTCACTGGAGCATAGGTTAAAAAAAAAAAAGGTAAACTTTATAGGAAAAGACACCTGTTTCAGAACACTTTCAATTGCCTTTTAGCCTACTTCCTTTTTGTCCTTTGTTTCTTTGCTTTCCTCCTTTATTTTTTATATCACAGTTACAGAGACACAGTTTCTTTTCCCTGCTTTTGAAGAATGTATTGCACTAATTCACCTTCACCTTCCCCCAACTCATCTCTATTTTCAGTATTGATAAGCATTGTGACTTTCATAGTAACCAAAGCAAAGTGACAAAGGTTGGAGATCACTTGGAGGCCTGAGTCCGGCAGTGGGAGAGACATCTGAAGGGACAGCCACGAAGTCAGGGCCCCGAGGCCACTGGGTGATCAGTCCTTCAGACTGTTGTAATCCAGTCTGTAAATCTTCAACTGCTTTTCCATCCATTTCTGGTTAATTTCTGAAACAAAGGATACTGTGGAAAGAACCTATATTTTGTAGTCAATTGAACTAGGTTCAAAAACTGGTCTAGACGCTTACTAGCTCTGCGTCGGTGATAAAGTTGCTTAACCCTTTCTAAACCTCAATATACTCATCTGTTAAATGGAGCTTAAGTCTATTTATCAGGATTATGAAAAAGATAAGGGTAATTGAAGTAATGAACATAAACCAGGCCGGCTTTTAGCAAGACTCCTCCTATAATCCCAAGTTTTGAATAGTCTTAGGCTGATCTTCGGTATTCTTTATTTTCCACTACTCATTTAATGGATAGGCATTTCATTTATGAGAAAGGTAAATTGGAAACAATGTAATCGAGTTATTCATAAGTTATTTTTAGACAAGTGGCTGTCCATTTGGAAATGATTTTAGACCCTAACACACAACATGTCATTTTGAAAATAATGAAATATTATTAATGATATTCAGAGCTACTCGTGACTAAATTGTTAAGCAAGAGATCTGCTTTGGGTTAGTTTTAGGAATGTATTGACTCTAAGTTACACAGATATAACTTTTGCTTTTGTTTTGTTTAGTAAATTTCCACAGTGAAAATGCACAGAACTTTTTTTTTTTTTGACCCGGGTCGTGTTTGAACCCACCACCTCCAGTATATGGGGCCAGTGCCCTACTCCTTGAAAAGCACAGATCTTAAGCGTAAAATTGGCTAGGTTTTGATGAGCCTATACTCCCATGTAACCACCAACCAATAGAGAAACTTTCTAGGCAAGCCTTGCCTCTCATAGGCAACCATAGCACCATAGATTAGCTCCCTCTGTTTTTAAATTTCACATAAATGGGATCAAACAGTATTTATTCCTTTGTCTGACTTCTTTTGATCAATATAATGTTTCTGACATTTACCCACCTTTCAGTGTGTATCTGTAGTTCATTTTTATTATCGTATAGCATGACATCCTATGACTATATCACAATTCTTTTTTAAAATCCATCCTCCTTTTGATTGACACTTAGATTGTTTCCAGTTGGGGCTGTTATAATTAGAACTACTACAAACATACTGTGCAGGTCTATAAGCAGATGTATCATTTCTTTGGATAAAGGCTAGGAGTCAATGGGCCAAACAGGTCTCCAAAGTCCTTTGACCATTTTACATGATACAGGCGAGGTATGAAATTTCCACACGCCTTACATCCTTTCCAACATGTGGTGGTTTTAATATTTTTTAATTTTAACCATTCTAATACAGTGCAAAGTGGTAGCTTGTTATTTTAATTTGCATTTTTCTAGTGATTAATGATATTGTGTACCTTTTTTTCCGGTGCTTATGAGACATGAATAAATCTCTGGTAGAATGTGATTCAAGTTGTTTTTGAAATTGGATTGCCTTCTTATTTTTGAACAGTAGGATTTATTTATTCCAATACAAGTCCTTTGTCAGACAAAGGTGTTTTGAATATTTCCTCTCAATCTGCGGCTTGACTTTTCATTTTCTTAACAGTATCTTTTGATAACCAGTTGTTAGTTTTGATGGTGCCCAATGTATCAATTTTTCTTCTAGAGTTAGTACTTTTATGTGCTGTCTGCAAGAAATCATATTTTGATTTGGTCTTTGCCTTTAAAAAATTAACAGTTAATGAATAAGAATGTATTTCAATTATAAAGATATTAAAATCTACAAAAATATTTCATGTATAAATTTTACTCTGAAAGAAATATACTTTATAGTTTGCACTATTTAAGTTTTAAACACAAATATAAACTCAAAGTGGTCACAAAGAATAGCAGAACTGAAGTCATTTACACAATATTTCTTAGACTTTACAATCACTATACTATAGGTTTTTTTGAATCTATTATTTAGAAAAAGGAATATGTAATATCACATGGGTTAGAGATATAAAATGCATTTGAAGAACATTCAAACATTTGACCATTATTAATCTTTATTTTTATTTTTGGAAACAGAGTGCCATTGCGTCATAGCTCACTACAACCTCAAACTCTTGGGCACAAGCTATCCTCCTGCCTCAGCCTCCCAAGGAGCTGGGACTAGAGGCTCCTACCACAACACCTGGCTAGTCTTTGTATTTTTAGCAGAGACAGGGTCTTGCTCTTGCTCAAGCTGGTTGCCAACTCCTGAGCTCAAGCAACCCACCCACCTTGGCTCCCAGAGTGCTAGACCTACAGGCATGAGCCACCATGCCTGGCCAACCATTATGAATCTTAAATCAAGGTTAGCAAATTTTTTTTATAATGGGTCAGATGGTAAATACAATGCTTTGCAAACACCGTGATCTCTTTTGTAACTACTCAGCTTAGTTGTTGTAATATGAAAGCACTATAGATAATGCATCAATGAATGAGCATGATCGTGTTCATATAATTTTCACATGTTGCAAAATATCCTTCTTTTGATTTTTTCCTTTAAAAATGTAAAAAAAACCTCCCCCCACTTGAATTTAATTGTTTGACAAATGCAAACAATGTAACCTAATTATTTATACCCTCATGTTAATCTGAAATAATAAATAAATAAATATATGCATAAATAAAAAGGTAAAAACCATTCTTAGTTCATTGGTTGTACAAAAATAGGCAGCAGGCAGATTTGGCCCAGGGGCTATAGTTTGCTGACCCATGGCCTAGGGAAAGTTCGGGCTTTATTAACATTACATGCTGTCCCCTTTTGTGGGACAGGTTTATTTCTAGTTCACCCTCATGACTCTGGTAAAGCCGTTTAGGTATGTATAGACAGATCTCTTTACATCATAGGTCTCTGTTTAGACTCACTGGGAGACTCTCTAGACTCTGTCTCCTGCCCAAGGCAGCCCGAGCTGTGCAAACTGAGCTCTTGGTAAAGAAGCTTTTGCATAAACCCCTGGGTCAAAGTGCAATTTGAGTGTCACCTTATCTGTCTGGGTTTCTGTATTCATTTTCCTTTTGGCCTTTGAATGTCTAAAATTTCTCATCTGCTCAGTTATATGTTTTATCTGGCATCTGTTGCCATTTTTGGTAGGACTTTTCAGAGTATTTTGCCATTGTGCCAGAAACAGATCCTCTAATCACAAGTGATTTTTATTCCCTGTACTTAAAAGTCCCATGTTGCTCTAACCTCTTTCCTTACAATTTTTCAATGTTTTGGAGATTAAAATCCTAGAGAGAACTTTCAATTCCTTCCTAGGAGTTATACGTCACCTCAGGTGTTTTTAATAAGAAAGCGTTAAGCAGAGTTTGGGGAACATGTTTACACTGCTGGTGGGATTGCAAACTAATACAACCTCTATGGAAAGAAATATAGAGAATCTTCAAAAAACTCAAATTAGATCTGCCATTTGACCCTGCAGTCCCACTACTAAGTATTCACCCAGAAGAAAAAAAAATCCTTTTATAATGCAGACATTTGCTGTAGATTGATTATCTCAGCTAAATTTACCATTGCCAAGATGTGGAAACAACAAATACCCATCAAATCAGGAATGGATTAGCAAACTGTGGCATACGTACACATTGAGTAGGGCGCCGGCCCCATATACCGAAGGTGGCGGGTTCAAACCCGGCCTTACCCAAACTACAAAGCAGAAAAATAGCCAGGTGTTATGGCGGGTGCCTGTAGTCCGAGCTATTCGGGAGGCTAAGGCAAGAGAATCACCTAAGCCCAGGAATTGGAGGTTGCTGTGAGCTGTGATGCTACAGCACTCTACTGAGGGCGATAAAGTGAGACTCTGTCTCTACAAAAAAAAAAAAAAACGGGAGACTTTACATATTTTGTATTAACCTGGATGGAGTTGGTACACATTCTTCTCAGTAAGATATCATAAGAATGGAAAAGCAAAGAACCAAGGTACTCAATCTCAATATGAAGGCAGTAGATGATCTAATTCACGCCCATATAGGAGAAAAACTCATTTCAATTCAATGTAGGGGGAGGAGGAACAAGGGAGAGGGTAAGGAGGAGAGTTGGGGTGTTCCCACTGTGTGGGCACAATGTAGGGGTACACGGCACACATTTGGGGTGCAGGACTCAACTACAAAAGGGACTCTACCTAACAAATTCAAATATTGTGACCTGGTTGCTTGTACCCTCACATTAATCTGAAATGAGAAAAAATAAGGAAGTGTCAACTTTGGTAAAACGGATTTAATCTGGCTACTTAAGATACCTGTAAACGTAGGCAAAAATCTTAATCAAGATTTAGGTACTATTTAATCATAAACAAAACCTAGATCTATTTATATATTTATTATATATAATAGATTTTAAATTTATTAAAGCAATAAGAAATATCAAAAGGAAATAACATTCAATGAGTAAAGAATACCTCTTTTTTCAGTCTAATTTGTTTGATGTAGGCAGGATTTTACAGACCATCAGCTGTACATGAAAGATCATTCAAGTTTTTTTATAATTTTTAATTATCCATATAAGCACAACTCTTGAAACATTCTTTAAATGAAGCTGCTGTATTCTAGTTTAGGAATGTTTCCTAATTTTTATGATGTTTGTGTAGATAACCTGTAAGGGACATTTTTGAATGGAATTTATGTTCCTTTTTTTTAGTTGCCCTAGGTAGAGGATAGTGGCATTTCATAGGTCACTGTAACCTCAAACTCCTGGGCTCAAGCAATCCTCCTGCCTCAGCCTTCCAAGTAGCTAGGTCTATGGCTGTGTACCACCATGGTGCTAATTTTTCTGTTTTGGGTAGAGACAGGGTCTAGCTCTTACTCAGGCCCTGGTCTCAAATTCCTTGGCTCAAGTGATCCTCTCGCCTTGGCTCCCAGAGTGCTAGGATTATAAGCATGAACCACCATGCCTGCCGAAATGTATGCTATCAACTCAATTTTTAAGTGTCATTCAAACTTTTGACCTGAAAATGAATCCCAAATTCCTTGGTCCTTTCTTGAGTATATGATTAACACAGACAAATGAACAAAAATTCTGGACTACCAAAATAATTTAGGTTTTGTACATGTTTTAGTTTTTTGGTCAGACTTAATTTTTAAATTTTAGATAAAGTAAGGCTATTACACACTAAAAAAGCACAGCCATAAATGCTATGTCAACCAGTTCGATGAAAATATTTCAGATTGTATATAAAACCAACAATTTGTACCACATGATTACGTTTATGTATGCAACCATGATATAATAATAATTAAAAAAAAACCACAACTAGTCTTTGTCCCAGGTTTCTGGGAGGTAACCTCCAAATCTGTGAAATTTCCTCATGATAGTACGGTGAGCAATGTGATGACTTAGTATCCATAGTGGCTAAACATACTAGAAAGACCAAGCACGTGATTGGAGGGTTGGGAGTTTGAGCTGTGTAATATCAGCCTAACCCACAGGGAGGGGGGCTGTATGGAAATTGAGTTCAACCGGATGACCAATAATTTAGTCAATCATGCATTTGTAATGAGATCCCTAAAAACTGCGGTCATCAAAGTTCAGGTGAGCTCCCTGCTCAGTGATTGTCACACGTCAACGTACTGGAGTGACGTGTTGTGACTGAAGAGGGCGGGGACATGGGGTCTTCACATTTGGGGCCCTCCCAGACTTCACCCTGCATGTCTCTTCTTTTGGCTAGTTCTGATTTGTAGTTTTTTTGCTACAATAAAACTGTAATCATAATTACAGTGCTTTCCTTTGTTCTGTGAGTCATTGTGGCTAATTATTGAAAGAGAGGGGGTTGTGAGGCCCTTCAAATACGCAACTAGCTGGCCAGGAGTGAGGGTAGCCCTGGGAACCCCCAAGCTTAAGGGAAGGTAGTTTTGTGGAGAACTATGCTCTTAATCTATGAAGTTTAGCTTAATTCTGTGTAGTATCAGAATTGCATTGCCAAGGGTTTATCATTATTGTTATTTCCACCCTGAGCTACGTTCTCATATCTCTAAGTTTGTATAGGAATTGTAACCATTTTTAAAGGGCAAATCTATTTTGCACATTGTAAATTATTTCTGCAGTAAATCAAATAGTAGTCATATTTTCAAGCCAACATACTTTTATTAAGTATATTCTGTAGTTACATTCTAGCTGTCAGGTTACAACTGGATAAAACATGCAATTTCCTGCTGCCAGAAAGCCTGCAGTCTAGTAAGGCTCATAGGAACCAGTGTAGAAGTAACCAGGGCTGTAAAAGAAACAAGAGGAAGAATGGCAATGCCGGAGAAGTGGCTGGGGAAGACAAGCCGTGGCTTGGAAGTGACACTAGCATTAAAGTTTGAGAACTGAGCAAAGAATAGCCAGGAGGAAGGGGTAAGAAGAAGAAAAGAGGGTAGATAGTGAGGTGCTTCCTGAGACCTGAAAGGAAGTTGACTAGCACTCAGGAGAGGCGAGTGGTGGGGGCTCGTGGCATCTGGCTCCCACTCACAGCATTTGTAGTACACTGAGCACCGCAGAGAAGAGCCAGGGCAGGTGACAGCCGGACAGGCACTGAGTGACTGTGCCTTACAGAGGAAAAATCATTCAAAGCAAGCAAAGAAGATCCTAAGAAGCCAGGACACAAAATGTTATTATGTGCATTCTTTGTGAAAACTGGTGGGGTGGGGGCAGAAGAAGCAGAGGCTACATCTACTTCTCAGAGGGCTCTAAGGAGTGCTCAGAGCTCAGCAAGAGGAAGACCACATGTGCTCAAGAGAAAGGACAATTTGAAGACACGGCAAAGGTGTTCAAGGCCCGGTACAAAAGAAGCATGAAAACCTATCCGCTCCGAGAGGCGAAACAAACATGGCGTTCAAGAACCCCAATGCACCCACGAGGACTTCTTCAACCTGTTTCTTGTTCTGTTCTGAGTGTCGCCCCCAAATCAAGGGAGAAAATCCCGGCCTATGCATTGGTGATGTTGCAAAGAAACTGGGAGAGATGTGGAACAGCACTGCTGTGGGTGACAAGCAGCCCTGTGAAAAGAGGGCTGAAGGGCGGAAGGAAAACTATGAAAAGGATTCTGCTGCCGGAAAACAGCATTCAGAGGGGGACTTATGGGTACTAGGCTCATTAGTCAGCATGTTGTGCAGAGGACAGATATTTCCTCTGTCCTCCCAGCGTGAAGGCACTGCTATCTTCTTCCTGTGAGGATTTTATGCTCAAGTAACCTTCAAACTGGTATCTGAAACAAGAGACGTCCTAAGGAGACATACGTATTACATACCTCTCTCCAGACTCCAACAGAAGTGGACGAAGTGGCTGTCATATGTTTATATACCAGACACAGATGAACATAGATAGCAAAAGACCATTGCTGAGAAGCTGGTATTCCGGGTATCCTAAAAAAATCCACTTAACATGCATGTTTATAAGGATGAAGGCTGTCCGCAATGCTGTCCGACTGCAATGAGCTGGGCTCCCTGGAAAACACCCCACCAATACAGTCTCTTCAAACCATGACATACACGTAAATAAACTGATTATCTGGTGACCAAGCTTCTAAGCCATCAAGCCTCCAGAAACAGCCTCCATGTGTTACCTAGATAGTATGAAAAGACTAGGATTAGACCAAGCTATTAGAGAAAAATCCGACTTAACTAATCTTTTCCCCTGTCCTCCAGCTTGACTACTTACACCTGTACTGTAGCGTGGATGGCTGCACATACCGTGCTATCCCCTGTGGAGCACAGCGTTAATGCTGTGTCTTCTCTACTGAATATAATCCCCAGGTGGTACAGACAGTAACTTACGTGTTTCTTAATGCCTGAGAATACACAGCACATAGCTTTATGCATGGCAATCAATAAGTTATTTGTTGGAATGAACAAGGCACAACTGAAGCCACATAGGTATCACAAGATTTCAAATTAGTTGTGGAAGGAATTAAGCTAAATCCCTGGATGTGATGATCACTTATGAATAGGCAAGATTCTGTCAAAATGTGATCCTCTAAAAACAAGTAACTATAGCTCTCAGAAGATTTTTTTGGGAGGAGAGTAAAAATGTATTTCAAATGATTAGCAGGAATGAGTAATAATCTCGATTCTCTCTGCCTATTTAATTTTGTCTCTAGCTAGTTATTTTTAAAAAAGGAAAAAAAATCCCAAGGCTCATTCCACTTTTGTGGAAATTTCACCATTACGTGGAGTTTCTGTCTTTGGTCATCACATATGATGACAGTCCTTGAAAGATGAAATGCTAGCTTTTCTAGGATCCATTTCTTTGTGGTTTAAAACAGTATTAAACTGAATGTTGAGTACTGTTAATTTAGATCTAAACTTATTTTTATTTTCTGGCCATTTGATAATGAACTTCTAAAAGTGAGAAGTAGGTTCCAGTTCGGATTATCCTCAGGCTTTAATCAATCCCTGCCCTTCTCTCCCCCATTTAATTAGGTTCTTGGTCATCTACACTCATTTACATATTCAACATACTTACTCTGCTGACGAGTGGTGTACTGGAGAGTGATTGTCCCGTGATTCCAATCACTTTCCTGTTTCTAGCTCTCCCCCCTCAGTTTATTAGCGTATCTTTACTTGCCTACTCTTATTAAGTGGCACTTTCACTAAGACATTCGACTTATGTTCATTTAACATCTACCTGAGCAGGGCACTTACAGAGGTGTTACAGAGAATATGAAGATAAAGCATTGTCCTTGCCCTGAAAATCCATATTCTTACTAAAAAATCCAAACAAAATATATGATAGCAATACAATATTAAAGAAAATCAAAAGAAGAAGGAAGGAAAGAAATGTGGGAAAACACAGTGGATGAGGGGCTTCTGAATAGAATTTTAGGATAAGACTCTAAGGATGAGGTAAAATACGGAAAGAATAATCTATTTAGGTAGAGGCAATAATGTGGACCAAAGGGTGGCCATGAAAGTTAAGACAAATTAAGCAGAAGCAAGGTACAAAGCAGATGAGATCTCATAATTAAAGCCTCTGAAGACTGTAACACTGGGACAGGAATCTCAACACACACTGTCCAGTGACGACCACCTTGCAGGTGGTGAACAATGGTTTAAGAAATAGGCAACTGGCCACTATGTGCAGCTGAGCAGGCTGTATGTAGTCGATGGGAACCGCATCTCTTGAAGTTGTGCCCCAACCTTTTCAAAAGTGCTCAATCACTCAACAGTTTCAGAAAGGTGGGTACCTACCTTTGTAGGGATTTAGCTTTGTAAAAGGGAACTCATTCATGGGGCAATGGGGCTAAAGGCAAAAATTTAAGTCTCTATTCAGAGGACTGAGATCAGTCATAAGATTCAATCTCTTGAAATAACAAGGCAGAGATACAGGTTCTCATAACTAGGCAAAGAGGCAAAGAACTCTATTTTTGAGAGCACAGGTAGGCTTGACAGGCGCACAGATAACAGGAAAGTGAATGTCTGAGTGATGCAAATATCAACATTAGTGTGATTTTAAATAGTTAAGTTTTTGATACAATTTTCTGCTTCCTTTCTTTGGGAATAACATTTCAGATACAATGTAATTTTAAAAGTTCTAAGCTTTAGCCTGAAATCCATGTTTTCTAAGTACCAAATACTCTTAATTACAAATTTATCTTTTTATGGTGTCAAGATGGGGGATGGTCCTAAAGCATAATTTTACCTAGAACACACAGAAATTGTGTATAATTTTACCTAGGACACATAAAACAACATCAGAGAACATCTTGGTCGTAATTATAGTTAATATGAATGTGTACAACCTTGCAGGCCTTTTGAGATGCACTTGAAACCTTTAATAAAGATATTAATATTTATAAAGACAGCTAACCTTTACTGAGCATTTACTAAGTGTAAGACACTGTCATATATATCATTACCTTATTTAATTTTCATGATGGCTCTATGAGGTAAGTACTTCTACTAGCCACATCTTATAGGTGATATAACTAAGGGTTCAGGAACTTTCTAAGGTCACACCACTTTCTAAGGTCTGCTACTAAGAGAAACCAGAATTCAAGTCCTGTAGTCTGACTACAAAGCCCATTAAAGCCCAAACTCTTTAACCACTGCAATTTACTGCTTCTGCAATTGATATGCATGTAGTCAACAATATTTTTGACATTACTGATGGAATTTCATTAAGTATTATTTAATAAATACCAGAAAAGAAGCAATAGCTGGAAGAAAAGAGATGATTAAAATAGATGCTGAGTCTGAATCCCAATAAACCATTATTTTCAGGAAATTTATTGAGCTCTGATAGTGAGACATTAAAAACTGCTGAAAAAACACAATGCTACTTAAAGTTTCTAACAGAAAATATCACCATGAAACAAATTTAAAAACCCAAATAAAATTAAGTAAAATGCAAGGAAATCAACTTAGGATGAATCATATCCTATGCCTGCCTAGGATTTAGAAATGCAAACCAAATTCACTCCAGGGAAAATAAGTTTGCAGAAATTCTGGTTGAAAAAGTTTCTAGGTTTATCAGGAAAAAAAATCAGTCTATATGTACCATAAGTGACCATATTACTAAATCTGAAGAATCACCTAAGGTCTATACAAGTTAATTCATGTAAAAATTTAATAACAGTTTACATTTTTAAAAAATTTCTATTTTGGTTATGCTAATATCCAGGCGTAGGAATTATTGTATGGCTCACTGTTTCATATCAAAACCTATTAAAGGAGCAATTGCAGGAAGGCCATAGGAAGAAAAAGAGATTCATTGGGGTTTAGAACCATGAAACAAAGCAAAGGTCCACAAGTGTAAAGATGTCACCATAGCTGATTCCTAGTCTAGTGTTCTTTCTATTCTTACCCACTTCTTCCACAGAAAGAAGTTATTAAATCCTACAATGATTTTGACATCATCGGGCTAGAAGCATTCATTTTATTAATAGCAAAAACAGGTCCAAACTCACACTTACTGGCAGCAGAGTGAGAATGAGAATTCTCTCCAGGCACACCATGTTCTTCAGGCACACATATTCTTTGGTGCACCTGTTAGGAACTCTTTAAAGAGAGTATCTTATCTGTAAATGAATTGACTTTTCTACAAATACAGATTCTGCACTTTATGGTGAGGGAAGTAAATATTTCTGCCTTCAGAAACAAGTACATTTCCTTAGAAAAGGTTGTAATTAATGTTAACTTTATTTTATTTGGGGGACAGGGTCTCACTGTGTCAACAAGGCTGGAGTGCAGTGGTATCATTATGGCTCACTGTAACCTCAAACTCCTGGGCTCCTCCTGCCTCAGCCTCCTGAGTAGCTGGAACTACAGGTATGCAACACTACATCTAGCTAATTTTTTTACTTTTTTTTGATATGGGGTCTCAGTCTTGCTCAGGGTGGTCTCAGACTCTTGGTGTTGGCCAGGCTTGGTGGCTCACACCTGTAATCCTAGCACTCTGGGAGGCCAAAGCAGGTGGATAGCTTGAGCTCAGGAGTTTGAGAGCAGCCTAAGCAAGAGAGAGACCCCATCTCTACTAAAAATAGACAAAATAGCTGGGTGTTATGGCAGATGCCGGTAGTCCCAGGTACTCAGAAGACAAAGACAAGAAGGATCACTTGAGTCAAAGAGTTAGAGGCTGCTATGAACTCAATGTGAACTATGAACTCACTCATGTGAACTATGATGCCACATCAATCTACCCAGGATGACTGAGTGAGACTCTGTCTCAACACACACACACACACACACATACACAGAGGCATATAAGGGAATATCTGGAGATTTACTTTAGACAAAAACATGGACTTTTTTACAATCAATCCATACTGTTACTCTTTCAAACTATTGAGCTAGTATTAATGACAAAAATTTAAACATTTTTCACAGAAAATAACTTTATTTTTTGTTTTATTATTTATGCATTTTATATCCTTATGTGATTAATGTAAAATGTGTAGATAAATAAAATCACTGAATTAAAAAAATCTTTCCCAAGTAAACAAATGGACAGTAAAAATGTTCTCTTAATGTCAGTAAACATAACTCCTTCTCCTCCTTTACCTATCACTTGTTTGTGAACTGTCAGCAAACAATGACTATAATTCATTCAGGACAGGGTCTTTGAGCTCTTGCAAATGTTAATCAAGATTACCTCTTGTCCATGCTTGCAAAGGACAGTTACTGATTCTTACCACATTAAAAGGAAACGCTGAGCACAGGACAGTCTCCTGGCAAGCCTAGAGACGTTTCCTGACTTGGGGGCAATCCCCCAAGTAACTCAGTGTTCCAGAATGAGATAAGGTGGGTCACTCACTAGGAAGCAGGTGTTAAACATTGATGCTTAGTGGTTCATCATGAGGGTTGTGGGGAAAGAACACGTGAGGAAAGCACGTGGCAATCCTTACGTGGGCAGCCCTCATTTGTACTTACCTGAACTCTCCACACCTGTTTATGTCAAGTACCTTAACTCTCCACACCTGTTGTGTATGACCTTAATAAATAGCCTTTGCGGAGGAGGCTCGGGGCTACCCTGCAACTAAGGTTAGCTCGCCTCCCACAAGCTTGTAATTCTAATCCGTGTCACGCCTGCTTCCTTCCTGCCGCGACCAAGACCAGGCCATAGGGGCCCCGACAACCTCTAACAAAGGCAATCTCCAGAAAACCCGGGCTAACAGGCCTAATTCAGAGTAAAATAAAATTCTCTACTTACGATTAGGTCAGATGAAGTTTAGGCAGTTACTCCGACGTCTTCTTTTCAATAGACAACCAAGGAGCTCAAATAGAAAAATTTAAGGATGACTTCTTTTAAATGTAAGGTAATTTCAATTTGTCCATAATGTTATGCAGTGTGTCAACCACAGTTATTACTTCCAAATAGAAGTAGTATATGTTTATGGCAATGGAATGGAAAAGCCATCAGCATTAACTTCTTACGACTATCTCCATCTCTCTCACATTTTATGACTACTGCCTGAAGGTCTCAGATACAAGGAAGAATTTCTGATAGTGAGGGTACTCTTGACAGTAAAAATAGTGCTAAAAATGAGTTTTTGACAAAGGCTATAAAAACATCCTAAATATCTTCCAGTAAAAGCATTAAATGTTCACCTGCAGGCATGACTTGATGTTGTCCTACCTGAAAGCTGGAATATAAAGTAGGAAGCTCTTCAACCTTTATCTATCTTTGTTATTTTTTAAACTATTATAAAAAAAGGCTTTTTACTTCATCAATTTTTTTGCCTTATAATCATCATTCTATATAACCATCCCTTTCTTCTAGAAATGAGACTTCAAATTTGCTGCAACATTACAAATAAATTTGTAGCTCAACTGCCTGCTCTCGTCTTTAAAACAATGACACAATGTTTGTTTAAAACGGGTGTCTAAAGTAAAAATTTCCAAGCCCAGATTAAATTAGGTGAAGCAATGGTATCATTTAATCAACTATATGCTTAGATAGTTTTGTTTATCTTTCAAGAAGAGTTTATCTTTTGAGCAAAATGAGATCACATGTGTATTAATGTCTGCAACTTGCTTAGAAATGCATCAAAAAAAGAGATGGGATGATGTCTGGACAAGTGGATAAATATGTGAAGAAGCAAAAACAGCAAAATGTTAACAAGAGTAGAAAAGAGAATCAACATTGTTAAAATGTCTATGCTTCCCAGAGCAATCTACTGATTCAACACCATCCCTATTAAAATACCTACATCCTATTTTCAAGACTTGGAAAAAATGACTCTGTATTTTTCATGGAACCAGAAAAAACCCCATATAGCTAAGGCAGTTCTTAGTAATAAAAACACAGCCGAGGGTATCATCATACCAGATTTCAGGCTATATTACAAGGCCATAGTGGTCAAGACAGCATGGTACTGGCACAAATATACAGACAGAGGCATTTGAAATCTAATAGAAAACAAGGAAATAAAACCAACATCTTACAACTGTTGCAGCCCATGTAGCCTATGGGTAGGAGGAGTGAGAGTT